>LR578430.1:2044-31861 GCA_900536345.3 Caenorhabditis sp. 39 LS-2015 | reverse complement strand
AGGATTCCGAGTTCACAACCACTAAGAGCACATGAATAATCGGAGAAGCTGAAATGTGGAATAGTTTTGAAGAAGAAAGATCTACGGTTGGATAAAGAAAAAAATAGACATTGTGAACAGGATCAAAAGGAATATACAGAGAGAGGAAAGGTAGAAAAGGAATCTTTTGGAGAGGAAAGATCTACGGGAAAACATGAAAAAGAAGGGACAGCGGGGAAGAAAAACACGAAGAATCGGAAGGAAGGTTAGAAGAGACGGAGATGGAGACGGTGGTAAGTGGTATTGCGAACTTAGTCAAATATAAAAGTATAGATTGGGATATCTGGATACAAAAATAAAGAAATGATAGTTTGATTTAGGATGATATATAAAAAAATGAAGAGAATGTCTTCTAAATAACGGGATGATCAAGACGGATCGGAAGAGAAATGAAAAAAAGACGGAACTGCCACTGCCGACCGATCAGAACTGGAGTTCCTCAAAGAAATCTCCAGTCTTTCTATCAGGTCTTTTTGGTTTCTTTCGTCTGTGAAACGGCGAACACTATGAGAGAGGAAAGAGCCTGAATGTCAGGCAAGGGTTTGGACAACATCAATCTTGATTTGAACGGTATACAAAAATCTAAGAAGGAAAGAACATTCTGGGGGAGAGGATGTCGGGAGACAATAATCACTTCTTGGACATGTCCACGTAGTCATCCGAATCCATCGCCTCCATATCCTCACTGGCCTCGTGGATGCGGTTGACACTTCCGAGCACATTGTGGAATGAGAACTGTGTGAAGTTGGTCTGCATCTCATCCTGTTCCTCGACTGTGGCCAATGGAGTGCGGGTATTCGGAGGAGTGAGCTGCACTGGTTGAGATGTAAACTCCTGAAAGAAAACTTTGAATATACCGTATTCAGAAGATGGCATACCTTGTCGAAGTAGCTGGTATCCGTCTCCGACTGAACATTCGGTTTGTATGGGGGCTCGATTTCCTTTCGGTATACGGCTTCCCAGTCGACTGGACGGAAGAACTCGGTTCTGCAGATCTCGAGAGCATCATCGGCACCTCCTCCGAGTCTCTGATGAGGATCTTTGACGAGAAGCCCGGTGAGAAGGGTCTTGGCCTCCTGACTGAGTTTGCTTGGGAAACGCAATTCTCCACCCATAATCAGCTCGAACAGTTTGTTGTGATCCTTCGAGTAGAATGGCAGTCTTCCACACATCATTTCGTACATCACCACACCGACTCCCCACCAGTCAACGCATCGTCCGTAGTCATTGTCCTCGAGTACCTGAAACAGTTTGATATTCATGAGAACGGACAGAACCCATGAGCACCTCTGGGGCCAAGTATTCTGGAGTTCCGCAAAAAGTGCTCGTCTTGTCACCAAAACTGATTTCCTCTTTGCACAGTCCGAAATCGGCAATCTTGATGTGTCCGTCCTTGTCGAGAAGCAGATTTTCAAGCTACAACAATTGCGGTCACACAAAACAAAAACAAGAGGACATCAACCGAAACAGAAGTTTTGCACCGATGAGACGTGTAATTTTTCGAAAATCGTTTCATGTTCTACAACTATCCTGAACCAACCCTTACTTCTACTCTATTGTCTATTTTCTAAGGAAGCCATATCCATTTCTAACCTTCAAGTCGCGGTATACAATGTTATTAGCATGAAGATAGCCAAGAGCAAGGACGATCTCAGCTCCGTAGAAGCGAGCTCGCGGCTCGGAGAAACCTTCTTTGTGCATCTGAACCTCACGGTTCAAGTGGTAGTACAGATCACCGCCGATGGCGAATTCCATGACGAAGCACAGACGATCATTCGTTTGAAACGAGTACTTCAGCTCCTGTAGGAAGAGAAGAACGGTCGAGAGAAAGAAGAAAAAAGAGAAGTTGAGAAGGAAAAAGGGAAATGAAGAGAAAGAGAGAGAGTTGATAAGGAGTTAGGTGCATTACAGGAAACATTAGTGGATAGAATCGAAAGAAAGGAAACGATGCACACCGACTAGACATTGCTAATTCGAGTCAGTAACCCTACTTGGGCGACAAGCAACTAATCTCTACTTTAGCGGACTATTTAGCCTTCTAGTTATTCGTTTTCTATATAGCTTCTACTTTAGGATAGTTGTAGAACATGTAAGAATCTCCGCGTCTGCGTGTTTTGTTCCGTTTCGATTGGTCCTCGACACCATTCAAACCTTCATGTCACGGTACACAATCGAGAGACTGTGAAGGTATCCGAGTGCGAGCGTAATCTCGGCACCGTAGAATCGAGCACGTCCCTCGGTGAACGTTCCACATTTCCGGAGATGTGTAAACAACTCTCCTCCGTTGGCGAACTCCATGACGAAACAAAGGTGGAAACGAGTTTGGAAGCTGTACTTGAGTTGCTGTAAATACGACCACAAACACTATGAGGACACGGGATTGAAAGTAGAAAGGCATTGACAGAAAGTTACAGAAGTGGGAGGGGGATGACGTGCACATTGTGGAACTTAAGGAAATTTGTTTGAAGGTGAAAGGAAAGGACCGTGTGAGAGAGAGAGAACGAATGGCCTACCGTGAGGAACGGATGTTTGCATCGTTGCAGAACACGGTTCTCGGTGAGGGTGTGGGCGACTTCCTCTCTGGCGATAATCACATCTTTCTTGAGGATCTTGATGGCGTACAGTTTCTGAGTTCGTTTCTCAACACACATAATGACTTTACCAAACGTTCCCTTTCCAAGAACTTTCAGGAACTCGAAGTCGTCCATTGACTGCAAAAGATATCATTCCTATCAACTTATTTTCATTCACATACGATTCTATCTCTCTTCGCGGCATCGCTGGTATCAGCGATACTGATCATCGATGCTCTCAGATCCATTGCCGATATATCTCCGTGTCCGGCTGACGGTTGTCCCATAATTGCATGAGCAGCTCCGGAGAACTCTCCATCGCTCTCCATTGGTGTTGGATGATGGCCCTGCAACTATCTCGCGTCATTCTCATCCCTATCCAAACCCGTACCGTGTCCATCGGTTCTTCCTGCTTCTCCGCGTTCATCTGATGCTTGTATCTCTGTGAGATCGCCTCGATCTTCTCTATCCAACTTTGACGAGCTTCTGCCGACTCGGCGTAAAATGTGCGCTCAATAACAGTCGTCCATTGGAGACAACGGACCATGAACATGTTTGGTCGAGGTTTCTCGAACGTCATCGTCTGAAAAAAACACGAATGGGTGTACAGTTTTAACCGAAATGCAGGAAAATGGCTAGAAAACGAGTGACAGTCGTTCCCGAACACAAAAGAAAGAAAGAAATTAAAGTAAGGAAAATTAAAACATAGCATAAGAATATCTCTTACCGCTGCGTCTTTGATCATGAAGTCGTTGAGTGGCTCCGGGAACGGTTGTCCGTCCTTCGGCTTCGTGCGGAAACCGAGAAGAGCTCCATCGAAGAACAGCATGAAGTACCTGAAACACGAGCATTGAGTCATTCCGAAATGTTTTTCAGTCGTCCCCAGCCGGCCGTTCGTCAACTTCCCGCTCACTTATTTTGCGCTGTTTTCTGTTTTTGCGTGTTCCTTAGGATGTGTTTATTGTTTTGAGAATGATGAAGAGTTGGGTGCCTGCTAGCGAGAAAGAAAGCATGCCAATCCAGCCAACACACAGAGGCACGACCGGAAAACAAAAAAGAACATAGTGTCAAAATTCAAAAATACTGCACAAAAATCGCCATGTTTTCGGCATTCCCTTTTGGCACATCGTAACAATTTGCTTTTCGCTTCCGTGTCACACATGTTTTTATTTTCATTGTCAATGTTATGGTTGTTAGGCGCGAAGATCAGCGTACCCGTTGTTGCGGTTTTGTGAGTCATATCGGGCTTCCGAAAACAGAGATCGCCGCGAGAAAAAGCTTCGGAAATTTGAACTTTTTGATCAACTGATTAAACGTTCTGAACACTTTGTTTAAATGATTAGTATCTCATCATTATTTATTTGAATTCCTTGTACGGATTCCGTGGGCGTTAAACGCTTCCGTGTTTTCGAGGATATCCCATCATTTCCTGAGCAACGTTGAGCACAAAAATCATTTGATTTTCAGCCGGAAAAGGGAAAAGGGATAAGCTCGCGTGGCGAAAACAAATTGGCTGACGTGAATCGAATCAAATCCCGATGAAAAGATAAACTACGGAAAGAGAAGAGAGGAGAAGTGGAAAATAAAAGGATTATGGGCATGATGAGAAGTGGAAACTAGCACGTAGTGGCTCTAATCGACAGAAAACAACAAGTACGGCTTCGAAAAAGTAAGCATACCTGGGCCTCCAGTTACGAATGTGCTCGCCCTTCTTGTGGAGCCAGCCTTCAATGACAACGTCTTCTGGACGTCGCGACTTGGTCGACAAGCTAGTCATCGACATCTTTCCGTCGGCGCCGTCGCAAACTTTTCGGGTGAAATAACGTTTTCGTCTGAAAAATGAAATTGTTTCGGAGAAGTTATTACAGAGGTTTTTCAAGATTTGTGCCACACTTGGCCAATAAAAAAAAAGCGAAAACACAATGATGGGAGTGACAAACAAAGGAAATTGGCAAAGAGAGAGAGAGAAGAGGAGCGGTGACCCGATTCGGCAGACAGAAAAACAAGCGAAAACAATTTCAGACACTGCTGCAACAACAAGCGTCTGTCGCAGTAGAGCGCGTTTGCAATAGATTTTCGAAATATCGTTAGTTTCGCGGTTCTCTGAATATTTTTCAGAACGCTGAGGAAGTGGCAGAAGGCGACGGCAAAATATCGTTTTTCGCGAATTGTTCGGTGAAAAACAGGATTATTTTGTTCGCGGGCACGTCGTCGAGAAGCCGGCGCTTTGGAGCGAGATCAAAACAACGATGTGCGATACGGTGCATGGTGCGAATACGCAATAAGTGTCACTGTGAACACACAGAGATAATGTCTACAGTAATTGGATGAGCTCCCAAATGTTACGAAAGCATCGGATGTTTATCATGATTCACGTGTACTTTTGTTGTGCGGCGCGAGCACCATTCTCGAAAAAAAACGAAGCAAGTGAGAATTGAGAGAAGCAGAGAAATAGAGCATAAAACAGAGTGACAAACAAGTCAAGTTGTCGGATGGCTGGATGGCAGCCGGCGACCAGAAATGATAACAAACACACCGAAAACGACCCGAAATTGATGATAGAAAAGGAATGGTGATAAGCAAAACGAGACAAACATGTTACTAAAACAAAGTTCACTTCTCATTGAGCACTTTTGACGCGCGTACATGCCATTCTCGATTCTTTATGCAAAAGATCACTGACAAACAAGACAAAGTTTTTCCCGAGTATGAAAGCTAACGAGATGCAAATGAAAGATAATCGCATTCGAGGGCTCCGCGATAATGATCAGTACACTGAGGCGCAGAGAAACAAAAATTATCATCAAATATTAATGTTTTCGGAGTGACAGAGGGGAAGAGATAATGATACATTTTCGCAGGTATCGACACGCGTTTCCGCCACTGGTCGAAAGAGCTTCATGCGTTGGGCTTTCCGAGCAAAACAGATTATAAGCGGCGCGGCACACACAAAAAATGGGGGGACGTCGTGGGAAGGGGCGGGGCGTAGAGCACATAAAACGTGTGGAGACGCAGACTGCGGAGAGCAGGCATACTCGAAAACAGACAAAGGGAAATGTACTTTGCGTGGGGTGGTTGAGCTTTGGAGGGAAACACGGGAGACGGACGACATTCGTGAACTCTTGGATCAATGAGTTGATATGCGAAGATGGGGATCAGACAAGCAGTCACTTACTCCTTTTTCGTCTCTTTGTGAACCATCTTCACCGCTTTTCTCTGCTTTTTGTTGCTCTTTTGGTGCTCGTCGCGGTCACCAGAAACCGGAGCAAGCAAGAAAAAAAAACGAAAGTGAAGGGGCAAGCGACGCAAATGAGAAACTGGGTGAGAATCGAACCGTCTTGAGACAAATACAAACAGTTTCGGAGTGGGAGGAGTCGAGACGGAAACGAGAGGGGAGACCAAAAGCGTGAGTTGTTGCAACAAACCGGGAGGGCAATTGGGGGGCGCGGGGCGAGAAGAAAGAAAGGAAGTTGCGAAGAACTGAGGATCAACGGGAAGAAAACAAGAGATTGAGACGCAGATCGACATGCAAATTGTGATAGATTCGCAAATTCGATTCAATTCGTTCGGTTTTCCTCCTTTCCTTCCTCGCCGTGTGAGGTGAGGTCGGCCGGTTGGCTGGCGCGGCGGCGCTGACGGACGGCCTTCCGCACGCGCGTATGTAATACATTCAGCGGGAGAGCGGAAAGGGGTGCCAAGCCACCGCAACCGAAGTATTTAGTACTGGACGCGAATAGTGCATGTCGAATGCGGTCGAATGATCTGGCGGATGGGAGGGAAACGAAATGAAAATAATGGTAGGCGACTGTCGCGCAGATGAGCAGAGATCAGGGAAGAAGAAAGAGCTGCTTGTTGTCACGAAGCAATCAAATCGAATCTTCCTGCCTTGTTCGAAGCATGAATGGCATACCTCGAAAGAGGCGATATTCGAAGAAATCGGACACCGTTACAAGGCGCACCGCCTGACTAATGTGTTGGTCCATTGGCAGTGCCACGTGTGACATAAATAATCTCTTCTCGTCTGCGTCACACTCGCGCGCGTAGACCTCGAAGACACAAAAACATTGGCGAAGTAAACAAGTCTTTGCCTCTCTCGCTCGTGGCGGCAAAGACGGAGGGCAGCGACGCAAGAGAGAATCGGGCATGCCCCTCCCGACTTCAGTGCTAAAAAACACGGTGGGAGGGGTGGAATGAAACGGAGATGTTGTGTCGATGTTGCTTTGCGCGCGGGCGCTCGATGGCCGGCCGTGTCGTCGAAAACCACATGTCAAAGCAAACAAAAACAGAGAAAGCTTGAAAATGGCGACGCAGAAATTCGGAACGACGAGGGAGTCTTTGAATTTTAAGATGTGAGAACGATAGCCGTTTGGCAGGGGGAATAAAGAAAGAACTCTCTAGAATCCAGGGAGCACGTGGAAGCAATCGAACCACTTCAACAAAAACGGAAGAGCTCCAGTGGACCAAGAGAAATCTAACCTCAAAGATCACTTTTACGTCACAATCAGAAAGGAAACATCTCTCTTTTCCCTTGAAAACATTTCTGTTTGTGACCATTCCGAGAGACAAGCATTCGACTAAACTGACACACAAACATCAGAGAATTGAACTATTGGTTTTGTTCAAAAACGCTTTGTTTGTGACAGAATGATGATCAGTGAACGGTTCGGGAAGAGCTTGATTCGAATGGATTGATAAAGATAAAAGATCGCCGGGTAGAGAAGCATATGATACAACTTTCAAAGATAAATAGGTCCTCTACGATTTCTACTAGCTCGCAACGCCGGGAACGCATCTTGTCAGGTCAGCTGTTCATGGGTGTTCCGAACGGCAGCGCATAAATTTGAATAAATGACTCACCCTGGTGCCATCTTTACTCAGAAATACGGTGGATTCGTGTCTTATAGACTGACAAAGCGAGAGAATTAAAAATGAAAATAAACTCGAAAACAACGGTTCTTCCCGTTTTGGCGACCAGCTGAAGGCCGGGGGTGGTACCAACACCTGGCACCCTACTTCTCGCGACCGATGCCTTCACATCATTTCCTTTTCTCTGATCCTGTTTACAAGTGTTGCGGGAATCATTTTGTTTGGTTGATTCAGAAGAGAATCGATGATAAAAACCAAAATAAAAATGGAAAATGTTAGAGGGAAATAGTTCTGGATGTGATGTGATGCACTCATGTGATTGTTGTTGTGACCAATGGGACACGGAAGACCCTCCGATGTCATCTCATGACTGTGGAGAGTTCGAGTCAATAGGTGGACGAGGTACCCCGTAAACAATGACAATCATGATGACTTCCTTTGGGAGAAATGACGGAAATTAAATACTGGAGGCTGGCAAAAAAGGACTCAAAACTAAAGCAAACAACCAAAAAAGGGAGAAAGAAATGATGCGAATACCAGGCAATTTTCATAGAGATTACTGTAGGTTCTATCCGTGGATCCAATGCAAAACAGGGAGAAATTGATGAGAAGTGAATGCAATGCAGACTCGCAAAGGTTATGCGAGACCCGTTTATAAATATTCACGGGCGACTTTGAAAGATATGGCCGCATAGCGCAACAGACTGCCAGACAGGGCGAGAGGGCGTGGTGCCGGGCGGCACGGCCAGATTTGTTATCATTAAAAGTGCAGTCGGTCGAGTGTGGCAGCTGCGGACATGAACAAACACAGAGTTCGACGGGACTAGCCAGCACGGGGATGGTACCGGAAAAGGGAATCTTGAGAAGGGGTTATGCGGGGAAAGAAGAGGACAGAAGCAACTGCAGGATGGTTTCGGAAATGGCAACAATCACGTCTTCTTTGATCAGATCGGATCAGAGATGGGCGAATCGAGGAGAAAATGAGATCTTGCAGACGAGATAAGACGATGTTTGGATAGGTGTGTGGCGGAAGGAAACGACTGTCGAATGAACAATCGAATATCTCGAGATGAAAGATCAACTGATGCAAAAGGAATGGAAAAGGAAAAGAACATCGCTCGTTTTGTGGAATATCTGAGACAGCGACTCATAGAATATTCGACTTGACTAGGTGCACACTCTCCGTCCAAATGAGGCACGTCTTCGGGGGAATTAGATGAGAGAAAGGATACATTGAGACCAGTTTCCACTTGTTAATGAATACAATCCTCGTGATCTTGTTGCAGAGAGATATCGCTACCTTTTGAACTTAACAACTAGTCTCTGGCCACTTCTTTGAGAAATATAATCAAGAAACAACTTGCTGCGGCTGATGAATCATCTCGTTCATTCGGAGAAGAGAAGAGAAGCCAGACATCACAACTCTCGTCTTATTAGTGCTGTTTGCGATAGAAAAGGGAGCTACTCTGATTCGATTCGAGAATAACAACCTATTCAGAGGCGGGGCAATAAACATGGGGCATTGACAGCAAAAGACACAAATAAGACGCAGGACTATATGATTTCTGAGAATCGCATCAAAACATAAAATGTACTTTTTATGGTGCTGACATGCTCATGAAAGATGTGATGAATTCATGGCCATGACATGCTGAAAGGAAGAAGGAAATGGAGGAGACGACGTGAACTTTTGGACTTTCAGCAACCTTATTATTCACGTGCTCTTTCAGAAGACACTTCTAAATATTCCATTTACATTCTCTTTGATTCATTCCCGCTGACCACGTTCTCACGATGAGCGTGACTTTGGCTTTGGCGGAAGAGCCAGATGACTTGAAGACGGCGATTGAGAGCAGTGAAGCGACGAAGAAAGAGAAGGATGACGGGATGCAACGGGCGACTCAGATCAGAATCAAGCAGGTGACCAGTCGAGCATCCTTCCCCTGTCCACCCACTCTTTTCAGAAATACAACTGTCCCGAACAGGAGACCGTTCCGATGCGTGCTCCGTTCCTCGGCTTCTCTGTGTTTGTTCGGTTCCAATCGCGGGCTCGAGTGCACGCAATCAAGATAATAAATGCGGATGAGATTGAGAAGATTATGGACGGAAGTCTGGTGCCGTATTCCTGAACAACTCGGAGGAAGATGAAGAGGAGAAGAAAAATGAAAAACAATTTCAATTTCAATTTAATTGTGTACTAATGAGCACTGAATTCATGAGCTTTGTGAATAAACTTTTGAAATAAAAAACGAATTGGTGATTCTTGAAACTTTATTTTTACAAACAATGTCAAATTCAGATAACCGCTCTCTTTACTTCGAAAGGAATGCCGACGATCTGACTGGGCACGGGCAGTATGAGGCATCCGGACCCGGAACTCCGTCGTTTCCACGGCCTCCAGGACTTCCTGGAGCACCCAGACTTCCCGGGAAACCGTCTTGTCCCGGTGGTCCCTGTTGTCCCTGCCATCCGTTTTGTCCCGGGTATCCATCCTGTCCTGCTGGTCCAGCTGCTCCTGGTTTTCCTGGAGCTCCCGGTGCTCCTGGTGCTCCGTATCCTCTCTGTCCATCAGCTCCGTCTCTTCCCGGCTCGCCGTCTCTTCCTGGTTGTCCTGGTTGTCCGTTGTCCCCTGGAGCTCCCGGAGATCCTGGACACCCGTCGATTCCACGAGCTCCTGGGTATCCGGACTGTCCATCTCTTCCCGGTAGCCCAGCTGGTCCTATTGGTCCAGGAGATCCAGGTGCACCTGGGGGACACTTGACACAGTCTCGAGACACTGGGGGGCAAATGATCGGAGAGTAAACGACATTGTTGTCTCGTCCGCGAGGTCCTGGAATGCCAGGAGGTCCTCTCTGTCCGGCTTGACCAGGTGGTCCCGGTGGACCTGGAGGACACACTGGCTTCGTTGGTTCGCATTGACACCATGCTGGAAGAGAAGCGAATGACTGGCGTTTCTGGCGGAAAACCGAGTTGAACGGGTTGACACGTGGCTTCGAGGGGGGAGAGACTGACAACTGGACATCCATCATTTCGGTCCACGCGGCATCGGTTTCAATTCGGAAGGAGGACACACCAACAAGGACCTAGGAATGGAAATTAGATAAGGATGATGAAATGAGGATCCAGATACCTGTGCATGAACATCCTGAATAGTAGTGTAAAGTGATGGGACCACGAAGAAACAAGTTGCAATGGCCAGAGTCGAGAGACCGGTGGACACTCCGACCAGAAGTTTCTCCTCGAACATTTGGAAGAATAAAGGGAAAGAAGATGCTGATGTTTCTTCCGGGTGCTTGACACCTTTTATACCATTCCTCTGTGTATCTCATTATCTATTATCACCACAATGAACAGGTGTAAAACGCCATCTCACTTTTGGTGTTTGTCTCCGTTCATTGGAGGAATAGTAAAGCAGTGTGTAAGGCAATTGTTTCGCAGGTGGAGGTGAAAATGGAGAGAAACGGAAGATGAATGGTGTAATTTCCGGGATGGTTTTATGGATAACCGAGGTTACTTGTATATCTGTATGCGGCAAATAGCGGATTAGAGAGAAACAAGTACAGAAGCAACGAGAAACTGTAAGGATTTATGACACTTGCTTTTTATTATTTAATAAAATTCAAAGAGATCATTGATTGTTTTGAATACCGAGAAGGGAAAGATCCGTGGAACAGTTTGCATTATATTAAACTGCTCAGTTTACATTTTTCTTTTCACATTCATCGTACCGAATCCTTCCTACTTGTTGGACAAAAAGTTCCAATCAAAATTCTTCATTCTATTCTCATACCATAACACTTTCGGCAGCGAGGAGTCGTTTTCGGATACTGAAAACAAAAAGTTTCTATCTATGCATTAATATTTTGAGAATGCTCACTGCTGCTGGGAGGAACGACATCTCGAGGAGCCATCCGTCCGAGAAGTTCCAATGGTGATTCGAGATCCTTTTCGGTTAATGCATGAGACACTGAAGTGCTGGTTGTTGAGGCCGGAGACGACGAAGGCATCGGAGACCCGATCGGCATCGGAGCAACTTCTCGAAGAGGAACTTCCACTCGTTCGAACTTCCTTCTTTTTGCTTTCGGAGGACTTGTGCTCTCAACAACTGATGAGGTATCCGAAGGCAAGGTTGATGTAGAAGGAAAAGTTGAAGGTAGTCCTCCGCTTAGAAGAAGAGAGAGAAGATAGTTGGGAGGCAAAGTGATTGGGGTTGGAGGAGGGAGTATCTGCTGATTGTGAGGAAGGACTGCAGGTTGCTGCAGCATCAGAAGCTCCGGGGGCACGCTGAGCAAAGAGAAAACGTCGAGGGGCGATGTCGTGTTGCAGTTCCAGCTTGTGGACGGTGCGGATGTATTCAGAGGAAAGACTGGAAGAGATGTTGCAGTTGACATTGAAGGAAGATTAGTCGAACCTGCTTCTCCAATGGATCTCGGAACAGCCATTGGTTCCTGAATAGTCGCAGTGGCCTTCACCCGGCAGTACGGCTCCAGATCTTCTTTGGACAATCCAAGGACGGCTGAAATAATGGAAGAATGACGCTAGATCAACATCTGCCATATATACCTGGAGTCGGGGTCTGCTCAGGCTTTGTCGGCCGCGCTCTTTTGGGTTGGGACATAGCTGCTGAAATTTCCCATCTTGTTTCTTAAAGTTTTTTTTTATTTTTCACTTACGACGAACCGGCGTTGAGTTCATGATGGTTCTGGGATCATTCCAACCCAGAGTCATAGCATTGTTCATTTGGACCATGTCCCCGAAAATGACCGAGGCGTGGAGAGTTCTGCAAATCGAACAATTGGTCCACATGCTGCACACTTTCCATGTTTCTACTCTTTGATCTTCGGGTCATTCTGAATTCTGTCTCGTCTTTCTTGATAATCTGGGTATTGTCCTAGAGTTTTACGAACTAAAGTCTCAAGAATTTCGGCCGCGTCAATCATTTTCTGTGGCCTGGAAAGTGTTTCTTGGGTGATTTTGAAAGCTAAGAAAGTTGAATGAAAAAGATAAAGTCGATTAGTTATTCAATGGAAAAGAAAAGGTTCCTGGAGGCAAAGATAAACAGTGTTTTTTTCTAGATATTGATCAAGAAGTATTGGAGTTTCGAAACCAATTTGAGCGTTTTATTGTTTAAATTGGCTGATACATGTGTTGTCAACCAAAAAGAGAACCGATTGATTTTCTTCTACCCGATACCGAAACCATATTCATTCTGACGACTGAGCAACTCACTTCCAGAAGTTGTTAGTGGTAGAAAAGAGAATGTTGGTGTTGTGAAATAAAAGAAATAATAATCGAATAAAAGTTGTTTTCAGCGGCGGCGCCTCTTGGGGTTTTCGACTGATAAGCGTCGCGGAAAACGTCCTTTTGCCAACCCATTCGTCTCTTTGTCACTTCTGTAGCCCGCTCATCTCCATCAATCTGACACTATGACAGCGCGGTTTGATGTGATAAGCGACAGTCTCTCTCTCTCTCTTTTCACGATCATATTAGACAAAAGAACATTTTGTTTTGATAACAAACGTCTTGACTATCCTCACTTCTTATCTTATTTCGTTGAAATTTGGCTTGGTTTGATGCACAGAGACACGGAATTGCGGAGAAACAGAGAGAGGAAGACTCGAGAGAACTGCCGGTGAGGATTACGGTAGGTAGGCTTATCGGATTTATTACGGAACGAACATTTGGTATTTGCATTTTGATATTTGATAGCACTGACATTAGCTTGCCATTTAAACCTGATCCAAGGCTCGGTGAGAAACAGAACATAGCTCAAGGGATCAACCGAAAGAGCTGATCGTTTTGGCTGTGTTAGGCCGGAAAAAATGTCCTATTTGTAAAAATGAATACTTTTCAATGTTTCTTGAAGGAATGTAATTGGAAAAAAAAAACTGATAAGAACAGGAGCTGCAGAAAAGACTTCTTTGCACTTTGAGAGTATAACTGATCCTTTCAGCTGACCTCTCTTGTTAAAAGTAGTCTGTTGCTTCTAGAAACGGGCTCAACTCGAAGAGTTCTTGACGTATCCACAATATCAGACCACAACGACAATCCAAAACGTAAAACCGGTCCAGACTAAGTAATACTACAATATAAGCTCAGGGGAGCATAATTCGGAGAGCTGGAATGGGCGGAGTCTCGAGACAAGCGAGGAGGTGTGGAATAGAAGGAAACACGTGATGGGCGGAGTCGGGAAGAGAAACTGGAAAACAGATGTCGTGGGACAGAAAAAGAAGAAGAAAAAGGAGAAGAAGGAGAAGGAACAATCGAATGGAAGGGATCGAGAAGAGACTGATCAACACTCAAAACAATGGAATTGCCTGCGATTCATCAACTTTCGGCAATGCGAACCTGCAGAAAGAAACGTTTCGTCGCCCGAGAAGAACGACTGTTCTGATCAGTCGCATAGTCGAAACCACGCATCAATCATACGAGAATCCGTACTGCGACCTGACAAGAAGTATTCGATGCGACAGAAGACGCACGCTTCTGAAGAAGAAGAAGAAGAAGAAGAAGAAGAAGAAGAAGAATGGCATTCGCCGGTCATTCATCATTCGTTCTACGTCAAATCATCAGAAGGGTTAACTGTCCTTATCAAACATTTACCGACTGCTGACACCTTCCGCAGACCAACTGATCCAGTTTCCAAAACGATCGGGGTGGTGAAAAAACGATGCGGATATTGATATATCAATCAACAGAAAGAGTAGACGGTGGACAGAAAGACAAGACACTGTGACACATGATAAATGTTCTACTTAACTTTTGATAATGATTTATGGATTATGAGAAGAGCGGCACGGTGGAGAGAAGACGACGACAACTTTTTGAAGTTAGTTCTGCAGAAAAACAAAGGAATTTTGTCCGGACCAGTGCAAGGATGTGGAAACCAAACTTGACAAGAAACAAATCTGAAAACGAAGAGCACGAGACTGAAGCTACGAGTAAGAATGCGAAGTAGTCGGTCTCATTATCAATTGTCAAGAGACCAAAACCAGGTTACTTGATATTAGCTATGGTAGCCATGGAAGCAATAGGAATCAGAAATCTAGGAAACTTGTGTTCCCCGTCCCGCGTGAAAGAAGAAAACGATGGGTCCACAGTGTCAAACTTGCTTAAGGGGATGGGCAACTATACATCAGAGTTGAACGAAACTCCGACTTAAAGTGTTCAGATTCCACCATTTCCAGTGTTTCTGTTGTATTGAAATTGCCATTCCGTCCGAGTCTGTTATGGTAGGTCAAATGCATGCAATAGGCATGCGTTTTCACCGTCATTCCCGCCAACTGTAGATCACTCCAGCGCGCCTCAGCAATGTGCCCGGGAAAAGAAACACGAATTGGAAGATGGAGGGAGAGGGTCAGCCTCCCTCTTTTTTCTCGAATTGTCACCGTTCCGCACAACCTTTTACTTCTTTCCCCGTTAAAATTCTTCTAGATTCTGTATCCTCTACACTCTTCATATTTCTCCATTTCAGCCGGAATACCATGTCACTCAGCCCAACTGAACGGCAGGATCAAGAGAAACAATTATACGACGTCATCATCAAGTTTTTCATTTTTCCAGCGGTATTCATTCAGTCCATGACAGTCAAAATGAACTGATTTCAGGAAGAATCAGAACGACTGGGAAGGTGCAATTTTTGGGATCCTGACTCGAACAACTGGGTCGATGGCTTCAATTGGGCTTTAGCGGAGGCGCATAACAAGAAGATCAAGGTAGGCATTCTATAGGACTCCGAACGGAATATTGTTCTATTTCAGATTGGATCGTGGTTGTTTACCCGTTACTTTGTGGAAAATATCAGCAAATTCGGAGAATGGGACGTGGAAACATTCGAGAATATGCGGAAAGCATTCAATGAAACACCGGGATGGACGACGAGAAGTTTGATGGATTTCCTCGGATTTATTTCATACTCTATGAACTTCGAACTCGATGAAAGCAACTTGAAACATCTGGATTCCGACGAAGATTGGAATGATGACCGACTTATACTGATAATCATGGTGCTCGCATTGGGAATTCAACTGATTCATAAGGACAAAGGAAAAGAGAAGTTCATGGAACACTTGAGGACCGACCCTGCAATGATGAAGTTTTTCGCAACAGTATTATTGGAAATCAAGAAAAAAGGTTTCTTTAACTCTGCGATTTTCGCCCAATTCGACAAGGCGCTTCTCAACTGGCCTGACACGCAAAGCTCCAAAAAACCGCTATATTTGTCGGTTCAAGTGGCGAATAACAAGGGAGCTATCATCAAAAAAAGAGCCGTGGGCATTGAGAAAATGTACAAAGAGCTGGCGAACGAAGTGATGTTGCACTTGAGAGAGCTGGCGAGGAATCTGCCGGGCAATTCGGTAGTGTACAGTCACCCAGAAGATATGAATGAGCAATGGGGACCTGAACAGACGAGTGTTCTTTTGATTTCCACTAAAGAATTGATTGCCGCGTTCAACCTGGGCAATTCGTGAGTTGAAAGACAATTCAGATGTTCATCAGTTTGTTTGTTTAGAACTATTCGGGACCGTTTCAATAGAGACTCTTTCGTGAAGAAATGGGCAAAAACCGCTGTGAAAATAGACGAAGACAAGGTTGATGATTTGCGGAAGTTCAGACAGCCGGTAATGATTCCGTAATCGCAGGGCATTCAAACAACAGTTTTTCAGATTCGAGAGGATATTTTGAAGGATTGCAAAGAGTTCCGGGATAAGAACACAGAGTTGCTGCAAAATGCGGAGGTGGAGGATTATAGTCCAGGTGTTGGAGACGTTTGGCGGATGGAAGTCGACAATAGCAAGTGGGATGCTTCTAAACGATGCAATGTAAGTCCATCGGTGGAGAATTCCAGTCGAAATCTACTTTGCAGAAGGCGATAACAGTGGGTGAACTGTTTATGGAACGAATGGAGTACATGATGCATCCGTTGTCCACTTTCCCCGCCATGCAGAACATTTACTACACGACGTTCATTGGAAATCTCGCCAGATTTGATACACAGCACCTACGCAAAGACGCGATTCCGTGGATGTTGTCCCTTCTCGGTCTTCTGGATGCGTTGGCATCGAATCTTCCATCGGACAGAAGACGGTTCTTCTCGATCGAATGTCGCGATGAGTTCTACTTCTCTCAACTGAACACTTTCGTTATCGGATGTTCTTGTGTTTGCATCCAAGGAATCGAAGATCAGTTTGTCGCTGAAATGCGCAAAGAGAACGGTCTTGTGATGCCCACCCTGCTCTATCTCGTCATGGTCTTTCGGTTGCTCAAGAATGGAAGACAGCAGTTGAATATATTCCTTCGAGGGATGGATGCCCTTTTCCTCGGAAAAGAGGATTTCCCATTTTGCCGATACGAAATGGAGCGGAGGAAGGAAGATTTCCAGATGAACAATCCGCGCGGCAGCATTATGCTCTTTTTCCATAGACTCTACAAAGAAATGATCGGGAGAGACGAATGGAAAGTGCTGATCAGAAGAGGAAACATGCCGTCAACGTCTGGAGCAGCTCCCGTTTGAGAAAAACGACCGAGTGGCATTAATTTAAGTTTGTATTATTGAGTTATTCTAATAAGTTTCTGTATCGTTGGACATTTCAGTCTTTAACAAAACAATAACATGCATTTATGATACTGGTTTCTCAGTTGTTAAATTGTAATAAAGCGTTTCATTTGCATCGAATATTACAGTCAAAATCGGGGATTGACTCTGTTTGGAACAGGACCACTGGATCCGCCGGATACAGTTATGGAGATCGGACTTTTCGAGCGGAACATGGGATGAGTGAGATAGAAGATCCACGGAACACCGACGAGACCAATGTCACTGGCAATCTGACGAGGAAACAAAGTGTATGATCCCATTCCAGGACTTGTGAAGCTGACTATCTGCAATCAGATTTCGGATTGAGTGATCGGGAAAAGACGACAAACAGTCATTGCTCCATTTGCGATAAACGGAATGTTCATGGTCAAAGTCATCAAAGTCAAGCAGATTTCGGATCTCAAACTTCTCGATGATCTGTTTCTGAAGCAAAGATGATCGGGGATCAGTTCCTTTCCCACTCATTACGTTCTCTTCTTCATCATCACTCGTACTTTTTTCAGTAAAGCAACATTGACACAAATGATGAAGATAGTGGCCGTAAAGTTCACAACAACGTTGAACGGGTCGTAGTAGATCTGAAACACAAAATAAACTGATGGAGAGAGTCGAAAGGAGTACATTGAGCCATGCTCCGGTATAGTTGAAGTAGATTGATCCGAAACTGTAAGGTCCTCCGATTTGACAGCAGTAGACGGTGGCCGGAATGAAGAATAAAGTGAGAAGAAAGGGAAGCAGAAGACTGGAGGGGATGTAGAACTTGAAGAGAACCGAGATTTTCTGAACGAGAACATTCTCATCGGCGGACATTTCTCAATGACTCACTCGAATGTAACTATCTGGAAAGTAGACGACGAAAAGACGAACAAGACAGAAGAGAAGCGAGAAGAAAGTGGAGAAGTAGTTGGAAATGAGCAGGAAATAGTAGGAGAGTTTCAGAAACAACTCTGGTGACGTAGAGGCCAGCCATGAGGTCATGAAGCCAGACGGAGGAATTCTGAAGACAAGGTTGTCGAAGACGTAGAAAAGGAGAGTCTGGAATCAGAAAGAGAACAAATGCAAGAGATGCGAATGACTCTCACAGCCGATTGCATCCAGATGAATGACAAGAAAACACTTCTCTGCACACTGCTGGACGAGTTGAATGATCCAGGTTTGTTGAAGTCTTTCAGCATTTTCAGCACAATCAATATAGTCAGAAATACATAAGTATATGAAATCAATAGGAAGAATGAGAGTGTGTTGAATTGATATCTGAAGTTAACATAATCCGGATGTCCATGAATTGACAGTGGAAGCTCGGATAGCGCCATGATAGTCGTCAAAAAGAAATGCTGAAAATACGACAGACAGGTCTCGTGCTGAACCTGGGCGGAGCTGTTTCTGAATCACCGGGATCATATTTTATGTTATCTGAAAACGTTCTTTGGTGTCAGAATATGATATGTCTGTTACTATAAGATACTGTGTACCAGTGATGGACGGAATTCCGTATTCCGGGTTCCGTTTCCGGGTTCCGCCTGTTTTTTTGGCTTCCGTTTCCGTTTCCGGTTTCCGTAAAAAATTTTGGAAATTCCGTTTCCGTTTCCGAGTTCCGTATTAAAATTTCCCTTGTTCCGTGCAACTACGAGATCAGCGTTATGTTAAATTTAGCATAATATTGAACTTTTTTGTTATTCAAAACTACTTTTACAGAGTGTGTTTGGGTATCCTATGATTTTCAACGACGCTATCTTTGAAGTCATTCACTTGAAGTGGGAAAACGGTTTTTTTCCGTTTCCGTATTTCCTTCCGTTTCCGGATTCCATACGTTTATTAACCTTCCGGTTCCGGTTCCGGTTTCCGTGATAAAATTTCCGAAATTCCGTTTCCGTTTCCGAGTTCCGTAGTAAATTTTCAACGGTTCCGTTTCCGTTTCCGTGTTCCGTTTAGCAAAATTTTGAGTTCCGTCCATCACTGCTGTGTACTGGATGTTCGCCTTGACACAGGCTCTCTAAATGAATAGTTTGAAGTGTTAAAAAAATATCCCTTGGCACAGAGGGCTTGAAAATGAAACGTAGTGTATTACTTAATCGTGATCCTGTAAATGTTGAACTCGAAACGTAATATCAGACATCCATCTTTCCCCTCCGATGATGCGTTTCGTGTTTGGTTTGACGCATTTTCGTATTCTGATCTCGACCTAAGAAACCCCTTTCCCACACACTCAGAACAGTTTCCTCGTCGTCATTCTGTTTTGTCTACCCCGACCGGATTCCCACCAAAGAATGGACTTGTTGAGACAAAGTGTGCCACTAATGAGTAACGCCTCCATCTCAACTCAAGCGGACATTCGAAGCGGTGATAGACAGATCTCGCACAGCATTCAGTCTATGTTCGAGCTCAAAAACTCGGTTCACGGCATTCAGGAGTACATGAGTTTCGAATACCTCTTCGGTTATATCCACTTGTTCGTATTCGTCTCCTATTTATATATCGGCATCACGTTTCGAATGGTTTATAAGATGTGCAAACTGTTCTATAGAAATCGGTTGTTTAACAAGACTACAATGGTCCACGAAAACTTGTTCCAATCATTTTTGTGGATGGAAATGGCGGTTAGTTTCTTCATTTTATTTTTGAAAATATTTAACAACAAAAACATCTTCTAATCTCCAGTTAAAGATGTTCCTTTTTAACGTTTCAAAACATTTCAACAGGAACGTAGACAGTCTGATGACAGATGTTCTGTTTGTGTCATGTGAATTCTCATTAATGTCCCCTAATATCCCTTTCGTTTTTCAGAATTTCTCGTGTTTTGTTTTCGACAACCTGGTCTTCCGTCTGCCCTCCACTGGTCTCCTGACCTCTTTCTGTGCTTCTTTATCTCCAAATCACTTCCTAAAGGTCCTGTACATGCTCGGATTGCTCGCCAATTACCAATCGATGTTCTACTCTCTCTTCTTCTGTCTCACTCGTCTTCTCATCGTTTTCTTTCCGAACACTCATCAACGGGTACAGTTTCATTTCAGTCTAGCGTCCAGACCTCCACTTTTCAGATCTCCTCTCGAGTATCCTTCTTCTTCGTCCCGTTCACCTTCCTCGTTCCCCTTTTCGCTGACTTTTACCTTCTGCCAGCTGTCGGTTTCTGTAGACAACTGGGAGTTCCATACCCGTTTGGGGCAGTTTCTGTGGCTTTTGGCGAGACATGGTTCGATGTGAGTTGTCCATCTCCTTCCTCTTCTCGCAACTTCTCCTTCAGATCCGCACCGATCGTTGCATGCTCTACCTCAGTTTCATTACTCCCGCAGTCATAATTCTGGCCAATGGGGTTCTGATTTACAAAGTCCGCGCTTTTCTTTTTTATAAACAGTGAGTGATCTCGACCAAGGGAACAACTTTCGAAAGTCATTAATTTGCAGAATGACTAGAAGTCAGAAATCTCGTCGAGCGCAAATATCTCTTACCCTGACCACATTGGCCATCTCGATTCAGTTCCTTGCAAGCGGAGGAAAGACGGTTTGTGGAAGGAATCTGCTCCCTGTTGGATAGAATTGAATTCCAGGTAGCAGGGATGATAAGTGGAGAATACGGAGCTTATGCTCTCCTCATCAGGAACCCCCTCGTCGACTTTGGAATGGTACTGGTCCCTTGGCTGTTCTATCTCTCCCATCCAATGTTTCACGAGAAACCCGGAGCTCATTCGTCAACCACATGAATCATCTTCTTTCTGTACCCTCTACAAGACTCTGCTATAATTAGAAAAACTCTATCAGACAGAAAGCATTTCGATACTCAGAACTCTCCTGAGATGCTAATTGCTACCCTCCTCAATTTCTTTTTCTTTGCAATCAGTAGTTGTCACGAAGCATTGTCACTGATCAAAATGCTAAATTCGATTCACGATTCACCTGAATTCGTCCACTTCGTGTCCTTTCTCGTATTCTCTCCGTTTATTCTGATTCTCGCCACTCTGATTATTGTCATCAAAATGTGTAGAGTGTATTACTGGAATAAAACCCCAA
Organism: Caenorhabditis sp. 39 LS-2015; assembly: GCA_900536345.3. Classification (NCBI taxonomy): domain Eukaryota; kingdom Metazoa; phylum Nematoda; class Chromadorea; order Rhabditida; family Rhabditidae; genus Caenorhabditis; species Caenorhabditis waitukubuli. The sequence continues at coordinate 10,781 of LR578430.1, read as the reverse complement.
GCACTGTCAAATACATCCACAGACACTTGTTCAACTGCTTCGTTTGGATGGAAGTTGCCGTAAGTTAAAAGATCAAATGATCAGCTGAAAAGCATGAAAACAAAACAACGGAATTAACGCTCTTATGCTTTTTGTTGTTTATCTGATCTCATTTGAGCCAACTTTTCTGTCGATTTACGTGTTTAGACCACGTTTTCGTACTTTGGAAACTGAACTGAAAGTACAAACTTTTTTCATTCAGCTGTTACTTTTGGAAAAGATGGGTAGATTCTTCGAATTTTCAGAACTTTTCGTTCTTCGTCTTCGACAACTTGGTGTTCCGTCTCCCCTCGACGGGGATTTTGACCTCTTTCTGTGCCGGAATCTCGCCGAATCATCTTCTGAAAGTGCTGTACATGCTGCAACTGTTCACCAACTACAGTTCCATGTTCTACTCGTTGCTGTTCTGCATCGCTCGTCTCCTCATTGTTTACTTCCCAGAGAAACACGCAAAAGTTGCAATTCTTCTGTTTCGTCCGACTCATCTCCCCACTTTCAGTACTGCTCCAACCTGTTCAAAGTCTACATTCCCCTCACATTTGTCCTTCCGATTCTCTTCGATTCCTTCATGATTCCCGCCCTTGGCTACTGTCGAACACTGCCTCCTCCGTATTCAACTGGAGCAATATTCATCTCCTTCACAGAGACTTGGTTCAACTTGCGGACAGATTCAATGCATCTCCCGTTTTCTCTTGGTGTTCCCTTGTTGATAGTCATTGCTAACATCGCTCTGATTTCTAAAATCCGAAAGACAGTTATGCAATTGAGGTAAGAGAACACACTGCACGGATAAACAATTCTCTCCACAAACAGATCCCTACACAGTCCATCATTGTACCGATCCGAAATCTCACTCACCTGCACAACTCTTGCCACTGTCCTTCCGTTCCTAGCAAATGCTTCCATGACGGTGAGTCGACAAACCCGCTCGAATGCTCTTTTCTCTTCAGTTTGTCTCTCTGTTTCTACCGAATCTCTCTTCCTACGTTCTTGTTATCCGCTGCCCTGTCACCGATCTAGGAATGACACTGGTTCCTTGGATATTCTACCTATCGCACCCATTGTTCTCCAAAAGTTCAAAAGTCCATGTGGGATCAACTTGAAACAACTGATGATTTTGTTGTTTTGAAAAGCTGAACAATAGTTTCTAATCCAATATCGGCATCGTTTTTTAATACTGGATCCGGGACAGTTAAATTGTAATTTAAAAAGAAAAGTATTAATAAAGATAAAATGCAACTGGTAGCATCATTCTCATATAATAACTTTCTTATTCTGTCAAGATTTCCGTTTTTTCATTTGTCCATTTGTCCGGATGTGCCGCACTTTCATAACGTATTCAAGACCAGGCAAAAAATTGGTCCCTCGGAACAGGTTGGTCCCTCAAAAAAACGAATAGACGATCGAGACAGACTAGCAGAAGGTTGTTGTTGTTCCGATGAACTCTGCTGCTGGGGAACCTGATCAGACTACAGACATTGTCCCAAACGGCCCGACCAAAAAACAGGTGGTGGACTGTAGCCAAGGGGCCCTGTTTTTTTGATCGGAACATGATGACAATTCGGTACAATGTCTGTAGTTTGATCCGGTTCCCCAGGAGCAGAGTTCATACAAACAACAACAACCTTCTGCTAATGCGTCTCGATCTTCTATTCGTTTTTTGAGGGACCAACCCGTTACGAGGGACCAATTTATACCGTAATCTTGAAAACGTCATAACTTTCTTAAATCTGAAAACATCGAGCTGGAACTTTGTCAATAAACTCTTGAAAATGTCTCTTTGACACTGTGAAAATTTGAACATTTTCTGAATGTTGAAAAAAAATTGAAAAAACTGAACTTTTTGAAAAATCATCTCGCGATACAAGATTTTGAACGATAACTTGAAAAACAACGGTAGCTCTCTGGATATATCGCTGTGTAAAACTGAAGGAAGCGACTGAATCTCGAAGAAAGGATGTCTCTATCCATACGAGGCATCCAATTCCTCTTGTTGTGACGCAACAACTGATCTTTTGTTGAGAAGCTGTTCTCACACACTTCCAACAACTTCCCCTTGTTGTTCTGATTTGTCTGAACCAGCCGAGTTCCCACCAGGAATGAACTTGGTCAGACCAATCCCATAAATGATTAACAGCTCCGTCACAACGTAAGTGACCATTTGAAATGGGTGATAGGGAGATCACCTCCTATGCCCAAATCCAGAAGTTCAGTTCACGGCGTTTTGGAGCACAAGACAGCTGTGATTTCAAAGTTATCGATTCATTTGCTATCATTTCGATCAAAGGCCCTCTCATTTACAAGGTCCGTTCATGAAATTCCTGTAAAAAGTCAGAATCCTCGACAAAAAATCTGTATAACTGGAACTTTTGCAGACGAGTGAGGCGTCAGAAATCTGCTGAGCACAAATATATCTTGCTCTGACTACATTCCTATTTCTATTCCATTCCTAGAAAACGGAAAGAGGATTACAAGAATCGAATACGTTCCCCTGATCTAAATTGCCAGGTAGACAGATTGGCCAGCGGGGAATGCAGCACACATTCTGTTCTCATCAGAAACCACCCGTACGGAATGGTACTGGCCCCTTGGAAGTTCTATCTCTACCCATCCGATATTCCACAAGACATCGAGACCAAATTCGTCCGACACGTGATTCACATCGGAATCCCCTCGCTAACGAGCTCACAACACTAATTTGTAAACGCTATAACACAAAACGCAGTTTTACACGTATATACCCTCTAGGGATTCTAGTTGCTCCGACTGCCACTCCCCCTCATTTTCTTTCTCTATGTAATCATTTATTGTCGCATAACTCTGTTACTGATAATAATGCGCAACTCTATCCATGATTTAGCTGAGTTTGTCTATTTCGAATATTCGTTCAACTTTGTGTCCTTTCTCGTATTCTCTCCACTTATTCTGATTTTTGCCACTCTGATTATTGTCATCAAAATGTGTAGAGTGTATTACTGGAATAAAGCTCCAAGTACTGTCAAATACATCCACAGACACTTGTTCCACTGCTTCGTTTGGATGGAAGTTGCCGTAAGTTATCAATTGATGAATTACGAAGAATAGAAGCAACACAAGGAAGTGAAAAAGTCCAAACTAGATGCACCGGCAAAGATATAATTGGAGCCTTAGTATTATGATCTCAGCAAATTATAGAGTCTATTACCAGACATGATGACGTTAAAAGATGTAAAATCAAGCTGAAAGCACTTTAAACCTTTTCTCTCAGTTTTAAACCAGCATATCCCGATTGCCAACTTTCAGAACTTCTCGTTCTTCGTCTTTGACAACTTGGTGTTCCGTCTCCCCTCGACAGGGATTCTGACCTCATTCTGTGCCGGAATCTCGCCGAATCATCTTCTGAAAGTCCTGTACATGCTGCAACTGTTAACCAACTACAGTTCCATGTTCTACTCGTTGCTGTTCTGCATCGCTCGTCTTCTCATTGTTTATTTCCCAGAGAAACACACAAAGGTTGCCATTCTTCTGTTTCGTCCGACTCATCTCCCCACTTTCAGTACTGCTCCAACCTGTTCAAAGTCTACATTCCCTTCACATTTGTCCTTCCGATTCTCTTCGATTCCTTCATGATTCCCGCCCTTGGCTACTGTCGAACACTGCCTCCTCCCTATTCAACTGGAGCAATATTCATCTCCTTCACAGAGACTTGGTTCGATTTACGGACGGATCCAATGCATCTCCCGTTTTCTCTTGGTGTTCCCTTGTTGATAGTCATTGCTAACATCGCTCTGATTTCTAAAATCCGAAAGACAGTTATGCAATCGAGGTAAGTGAGCATACTGCACAGATGAACAATTCCCTCCACAATCAGAGCCCTACACAGTCCATCGTCGTATCGATCCGAAGTCTCACTGACCTGCACAACACTCGCCACTGTCCTTCCGTTCCTAGCAAATGCTTCCATGACCGTAAGTTCATAAACCTCTTGAACACGAAACATCCATGCTGCTCAGTTCGTCTCTCTCTTCTTCCTTGACCTCTCCTCCTACGTGCTCATCGTTCGATGCCCCCTCACAGACTTGGGTATGTCTCTTGTCCCCTGGATCTTCTACCTCTCGCACCCTATTTTCTCAAAAAAGGCAAAAGTGAATGTTTCGTCCGCTTGAAGTCACTGGTTTATTGAAACGGAAACAAAAGCAGAAGATTGATAAAAATGATAAATCTGACCGGTTTCAAATTAATAAATAAAAGCGATTGTGTTCTGTATCTGTCAACATTTCAAAGTGTTCATTCCTTCTCCTCACTGCTGTCCACCTCGTCGTCCTTCGCAGGTCCCTTCATCTTTCCATCAAGATAATCCGTCAACTCTGCGACTCTCTGCTTTCTCCAATATATATCCGTCGTCGCTGCTTCAATCTTCTTGTCCAAACTCTCGATTGCATTCGTGCTCTTATGGTGATGTTCCATGAATGTCTCCACCATGCTCTTCTCTCTTTCATTCTCCAGAACTATTCCTGCATCAACAATAGCATTCAGAGTCTCCGGTTCCTCCTTGAACTTCTTCTTCAGCACTGTCGACCAGTTGTCAATTATCCAGTTGGTTGCAATTTCCTTTCCGACTGGGCGACTGTTCATCTTCCTCAAAAGCTTAGTCACAGTCGAAGTGCTGTTCAAGTTCTCGAAAATAAGACGGCGGAGAGATCGTGGGTCTCTGAAGCAAGCCAATGAAACCTGGAGTCGTTCCTTCTCAGCCTCATCGACTTCTTTCTCGGCCAGCATTCGGACAGTTTCGAACACTGTATCGTTTCCAAACTCCACTCCATTACAGTATACTTTGTCACGAAGATCTCCCGGAACTCTGAAAAAGATTCCCATCTCATTTGCTTCTCTGCATCTAACTCACTCGGAGCAGTCGCTGCTAAAGTTTCCAGAGTCCTGGCAAGTTGCCAAGAACCCTTCGACAAAAAGCTCATTGAGCTTCTCATTCGACTTCTCTGGTTTCACAGTTGCCATCAGATCCAGAAGACTGGAATGGAGGATGCTCTTCAAGTAGTTTGAATCAGTTGGGGCTGAAGTGATTTCTTCGAACTTCTTGTGGATCTTGTCGTAGATGTAGGTCTAAAAAGTTAAATTGCAACCAAGATTCTCGATGTCTGCAACTCACATTGAGTCTGTCCTGAACAGGAGCTCCTTCCAATCTCTCAGTCAGCTTCTTGAAGACTCTGGTAGCAATGAGCCATGGAATAGTTCCAGCTTCCGATGGAAGGTAAGATGTCACATTGAGAGCAGTCTCGAATGGAACCGCGCCACTGTTGGCAAGTGCGAACACATCAGAAATGAGTCTGGCTCTGGTTCTTTCCGACAGTTTTGTATGAGCCTTCTCCAGCTGTTTCGCAATGTCATTCCACCTCTTCTCCTCGTAATTCACACGATAAACTCCATTGGAATCAGTGTTCAGGAAGATGGAATCAGAATTGTTCAATGGGATTCTGAATGCTTCGTGGAGCCACGAAACGTTGCCAACGCTACCGGAGCTTTTCAAGAAAAGTGGCACTTCCCAGTTGAACCAGAACTTAGCGTTGCGGAACTTGAATTGCTCCTTTGTCTTGTGATCGTTCTTGAATCTCTCCTGAGTCAATTCGGCGTTCTCTTCATCAAGTTTGTCAACAGAGACAAGAGGGAATCCGATTTGATCGACCCACGTGTTCACAAACTTGGAAACATCCAGAGGCTCGTTGTTCCACCCCTTCAGTTTTGTTCCGATTGCCTTCTGGAAAGACTTCCAGAGTCCGTCGTCGTATGGATAGGATGAGCGGTACGAGGAAACGAAACTCTGAAAAGAGAACACTTCACAATGAAATCTGTCTGGATCACCCACTCTGATGGCCTTGTTGAACACATCTCTTCCAACTGCCTTCTCAATCATTCTCAACACGGCAGCTCCCTTCTTTCCGATGAATTCGTGGTCGATTGCTGCAATATCATCTGCCGAGTGCACATTCTTGACTCTCAATGGTTGCGACGTGGCAGTTGCATCTCTTTCGAGAATCTTCTCTACTTCAAACGTCCACAGATCATCCTGAAATATCCTTTCTTTCTCTCTCATTTCCAAGTTTTCCACCAACCGCATCCACATCCAAAATCTTCTCCAAAGCATCAACTTCTAGGAACTTTGGCAAGGCGGCGTTCAACCAAAAAGTTCCATATTCTTCCGGATTCGTGATTCCTCCGAACCATTGCGCAGCAATTCTGTTCGAGATGGTTCTGGCGATGCGTGCCTTTTGAGAGATGTCATTCGAGTTCTCATTGTAAAGAACGTCTTCTTCTGGCAGAACAATGAATGACGAGCTGACTCTGTTGCCTGTTTGGAAACCCGGAACAGCCACGATATCTGGAAAAACCAATGCAACGAGGATCAATGAACTCGAATTGATACCTAGATCTTTGGATTCCAATCTGGACTGTAAAATGTGTTCAAGGGCATCGATCGCCTGGTTCGAGTAGTCGAGGGCTTGCTCCGTGTACTGATTCACTTCTGGTCTTGTCCAAATTCGGACAGTCAGTCCACTTGTCGTGTTCACTTCGCTGACCACAAGATCTCCGATTACGAAATCGGGATCAAGAATTTTGGAGAGAGTGGATGTGAGAGAATCTCTGAAATTACATTTGTCTATAACTCTCAACCTTTCCCTCACCCATTATCTTTGGTTTTGACATCAGAATTGGCAACCACGACGGAACCCTTCGAGTGCATCAAAGTAAGTGCTGCCGGAGCCTTGAAGGCCTCCTGATCGAAACTTGGGAAGACATGTCTCATGTAGGCGTAACTCGGCTGGGTGGTGAACATGCTCTTGTCCTTTCCGCTTGCCGTTTTGTACTTGTACTCCTTCAGTCCATTGTTATTCGTCACCTTCGACACGAACGGAATCTTCAGAACAACTTCGCTTCCTTTCGTGAGTTCCTTATCCAACGTCAAGACAACTTTCTCCAAATCTTCGTCGAACTGGATTCCCGTGACCTTGATTCCAGTGTCAATCAAAGAAGACGCTGGTGCTTCTGTAGTTGTGGTTGTGGAGAGGACTTCTTCTGGAGAGAATCCAGATCCTTCAGGAACTTCTGTAGTTTCAGCATCTGTCGTCATGTTTGTAGGATCTTCCACGGATTTCTGAAACGGAATTAGCTGGAAACAAATGCAATGTCATCCGCTCACCTTTGCTCTCGCGGCAACTTCTTTGGACAGTTGAATCTTCTCCAAGTTCTTCGTGAACTCGATTCCCTTCGCGTTCAGCACAATCTTGTTGGTTGTCTCGTCTACCTTCACCTTCACCATTGCCAGTCCCATAGTTCCATTGCCTCCTTCCTTCGGAGACAGACTCACATCGTACCTAGAAATCAAAATGTTTTGTTCCAAGAGCCCGACAGATTTCCCGCTCACCAAACCGGTTGGAGATTCTTCGGAAGTGCCAACTCCTCCTTCGTCGGCTGCTTCACCACGTCATTCTCATCCGCGTCTTCTTCGTTCACAATCTGATGATGTGGCTTTTTATGCGATCGGGTACTGTAACATTTATCACTTTTTATCACCTCTGTCTGTCGTTATCACTTACAAATTCTTGCAGACAACCAAAGATTCGTTTGTCTGATGGAACTTCATCATTTCATAGTTTTGTTTTGTGATGTAGTGTCCCAAAAAGGCGGCGAACAAGATGGCAGCCACTGCGAGCAGGAACAGAGCAATGGCCGACCCGCTCGAACATGCCACTTTCTTCGACGGCTTCACTGGTTTCGGGGGCGGTTTCTGTTTCTTCGGCGGCGGAGCAGCTGCTTCTGTCTGTGGTTTCAATGGCTGCTTGACAACCTTCTCTGCGAGCGGGATATTCGAGTCGTTTCCATTGTTCAGGTTGCCATTCGAACCGTTCTGGTTCTGAAACGAATCTGATTGTGACGTGAAAAGTTCGCCGTCGACTGAATATCGTCACTCATCCTTGAACCTTCCGACAGTTTCTGGTCTTCTCGGTGAGGAGACACTGACCCGACCTCTATTCAAAAAAACTATGACGGGATGCAAAAGAGATACCAAAATACCACTTCCCGGATTATCACACAAACATCAAAGTATGAAGGAAACTGTAGGGTTACTGTAATGTTTTGTGGAGGATGCAGCACTTACAAAATGGGATTTCGTACAAAACAAAGACTGTTGGATGTTGGAAAAGAAAGCTGTTGAGAGTTTTAAAATGGGAATAATACGGTACACTTCTTTCATTCAAGGCTTTTCTTGACAGGAGAGTTGAAATGGTTTGTTTTGAGTTAGTGTGCTCTATGGCACCTCGGGAACATGCTTACAAGAAAAACATATGCTCCTCGCTCAAATTAAATTGCCATTGTCTATTAATTTCATAAGTTGAAGACTCACCGCATATACAAAGTCGATTAGCTGTGTTCGGTCCTTGCCCAAGTCGACGTCCTGCATATCTGAAACGTCTTCTGAAAAGAGATATGGAGTGAAGTGGAACAAGTGCGTGTTCGGGCCCCAGCAGTGGCTGGGAATCAATCGAAGAACCAACGGTCAATCGACGGCCTCTGTTCGGTTTTTGATAAAAACCGCCTTCAGCATCAGTAGAGCGCGAAAATAAACCCCCGCGGTATCCCCTCACCGTCACAGACGACGTCTTCATCATCTTCCCCTCCTACTCTTTTTCTTCCTTTTCGACGGGGT
>LR572854.1:0-16545 GCA_900536345.3 Caenorhabditis sp. 39 LS-2015 | reverse complement strand
TACGTTGTATTTCACTTGATCATCCTGACTATTAATGGTCAGACAGATCATTTATTTTTATTTATCTTGTTCTCTCCCCCACTTCCGCTTATCCATCCTTTTATGTTTTACTTTCACATGATAAATAAATAAATATCAAATATCAAAATAGTGTCTATCGTCTTTTTTCAATTTGAAAGGAAGGTACGGAGCCAATTTTTTCTTATCAATGTTATTTTTGCTTACTTATGTATATCAATTTTTAGCTCCTCATAGCATATTTTTTATGCAAACTTACTCCTCTTTCGACGTCTCCTCCTTCCAAATCCCCACCCACTGCTTCAGCGCATCCATAACCGGATTAGAAGAAGTGAGAATGTGACGTGGCGATATGAACATTCCCAGTGCTTGATCTGGTGACATCTCCGTGCGGGTCCAGAAGGGACCAGAAGCGACAGTGATAAATGCTTTAATAGTGACAAGGAACCCGTTTTGCGGGTAATCGATGGACACTGGGTTCTTGTAGTAATTGTCGAACGGTGGGGTTTCTGAAAGTCCATATTCATGCTGAATTCGTCAGAATTTCCAGCTTACCCAACATCTGCCGTCCACAATTCCTCAACCTCATCTGATTCTCACTCTTCGTCAGATTCCTGCATTCGACGGAAGTGATAAGAAGGAGAAGTGCAAACGTGGCGATCTTCATCAGAATTCTTCCAAATTCCTTGAAGGTCTGGTAGATTTGATAATCGATGATTGATTAGTTGAATGTCAGCAAAATCAATATTGAAGTGAGAGTATGAGTTGAGTTGGACCGAGCTAAAGCCAGCAATGGGTGGGTCACGTAAATGTCGAACAACAACTATTTGTTTTTCATTTATTTCAAGGTAGGTTTCATTTTGAGTTCACGCAGGTTTCTCATTTATTGATTGATTCAGAATCAGAAACCCACAATCAGAAATTCTAGAAAATTTCAAAGATCAAAGCCAGAAAGCTAATTGTAAAACAAAAACCGCTCAACAAACTCAGAGATCCCCCACTAAAATACTCCTGAGGCTGCGGCTCGAATTCATCTTCATACTCATCCTCATACCGCAGCTCTTCTGGCTGAATCACTGCCAACTTTCGAGACATTTTCTTTTTTTAGGCTTTGATGAAGTTGATGGAGGGGATGTAGAAGACATGGTGAATGACGTCTCGGAGGGATGTGGGCAAATTCCAGTGATCTTACAGATGTGCTCAGCGTAGAATCTCAAATCGAAATAGTGCATCTCCCCGCAGGCTGATTGTTGGCAGGAGGAATTGGCTGAAAATAAAAAAAATGAAAAAAAATTTAAAATTAAATTGAATTCCTCACCTTCCGCAGCAATTCCAATAACCGTCTTCCGATCGCCTTCCATTCGAATCAACGGTCCCCCACTATCATTTTTGATAACAGCTGTTTTGACAGTAATAAAACGACGATCAACTGTGACTCGGTCAATCTGAAAACTCGCATTGACTTGGAAACTGGTGGGCTAACGTACTGTCGACAATTCGCGGTCAATATGGGTTTTGTTATCGTATACCAATGAGCTACGGCCGTAAATCTGCACATTGTCAGCTGGCTGAATGTCGCTGTTCACGGAATCTAAAAAAACCAAGAGAATCATCTAAATTTAAATTTTCGGTGCCTAAAATTACTTTCAGATAGACACGGAAGTGGGCCGTCATGGTGTTCGTTCAATTCGATGATCATCGGAGAATACTTGGTGTTCACATCACTTGGTCCCGAAAAATGAAGAACCAAGGCCTGGAAGTTTGCTATTTCCCACATTTCAAGAGATGTGGAGAGTTACAGGCCTAGATAAGGACTAAGTTAAGCTTAGGCAAGGTATAGGTCAGGAATGTCAAAGTTCTTGGCTTGTCCAAGTAGATATTTTCTGAGCTGAGCGTATCCAAGAACAAATTGTAAGTCAGGCTTATACAAGGCATAGATCAGAAACATATTTCGTATGCCCACGGAAAAGTGAGGCATGGCTTACAATCAGGAGAGCCTTCCGAACTGATTGTAAGTAAGGACTAGACCCGAAGTAGGTCAGACATGTCATGCCTTACAATTCGAAAAGGCCCTGAGTAAGACTTCGACAAGGCTTAGCATAGGTTGCAGTGCGGTCGCGTCGCGGTCCAACTCACACTTTCAACTTTCAGATAATCAAGCAACGGGTCATCATCCCGATGTCTCCTCCCCACCGCCAACGACATATCAGTCATTGACTCCTCAATCTGCACCCAAAGATAACTGAAAAACAAGTTGCATTCTCCCTTGGCATATCTTACTCACTTCATGCCAGGCGCCAAGCCAGTTTCATCAGGGAAACTCTTATTCCACGTATTCTGATAAAAATCACTGATTATTTTGGATGATGTGAGTATGTGACGGGACGATATGAAAGTTCCGATTGTATAGCCGGGAAGTGGATTGTCATTTTGAAGCAACCGAACGACGGCGAGCCAGTGTTTAGGGGGCATTTCGAATGTAAATCCTGGCTTTGTTTCGAACGATTCTGACAATAAGAGCGTATAATAAATAAAATAAACATTTTCTAAATTCAACAAATACCTTGCAAACCGTATCCACAATTGCTCAACCTTATCTGATTCTCATCCTCCGTCAAATTCTCGTAAGTGATGGAAACGGAGAGAAGGGCAAGTTGAACGAGGATCCTCATCAATCGAAGGTATCGAAGTATTGATTAAGTATTTATGTAGCAGTTGGAAATCGATTGGATTGTGAGTTTGATTTGAAAATATTGAATATTTAACTGAGCTTTACTGGATAATGTCACGTGGCACGTTCACGGTGAAAGTGTTGGACATCTGACTGCTCATCTGAGGCTGCGGGTTGGAGCAAGTTGTTTAACTTGTTTCAAATCTCAAATTTGATCCTAAGGCAGCCACGACGTTTCGAAACCATAGAACTTTGAAAACGCGACGTTAATAAATATTAGCAGTCTCACGCGAAAACGATAAATGGCCTAGAAATGGCGGCGTCGGATCCTAGGCCACGGACTAGCCGGGTCTCGCCACGAAAAGGCAGAAAATGATGACAAATACGGTAGCACACAGCTGAAAAATTTTAAATCAAGGCGTGACCCGCGAGGGACGTGTCCGAGGATCCGGCGCCTCGATTTCTAGGCCATTTATCGTTTTCGCGTGAGACTGCTAATATCTCCAGAGGGGGAGACACGAGCGGGCTGATTGTGAGAGAGCGCAGAGAAGTCAGAGACATTCGCCAACAATTTTCTCTGTGCTAAAATGGTAAAACGTGAACTTTGGAAACTAGTTTTTTTGTTCCAGTTTGTTCCAAATCAAATTTCAATTCTCCCCTATCATTCTCACCTCCTATCAGTTAATCAATATCCGATACCTTCGATTAATAATCTCAATGAGGATTCACCTTCAACTACTCCTTCTTCTCAATGTTATTGCAATTGGAAAAGGCCAAAAACTTTTGGAAGAGGAGAATCGGAAGCGAATTGAAGAATGCGGACGGGGAGATCCTCGTAAGTTTGATTTATGAAATTCCTAGAGATTAAAAAAATTTCAGCAGCATCACCAGGTTCCTCATTCCTTCCCTTTTCACCATCCCACTTCTTCGTGAAAGTGATAGTCATTGACAAGGACAAGCTTAACCAAAGGATCATTTTCCCCGAAGAAGTCATCGGAACTTTCATATCGCCACGTCATGTCCTCACAACTTCTCATCCATTTATCAACCGAACCTCGTTTTCTGACAGGGACTATCCATTAAATGCAAGGTGAGTGAATTGGCTGCGTACCTGGCTGCGTACCATGAGTTTAGACACAAAGAAGTGCACATGAACAGGTTCTCCGACAAGAAACTGATTGTGGCCGTGAAAACTGGTCCGTATAAGGAAGATTTTGAGTTTTCGGAAGCACGAAGGGCAAGTTTACAGTTTTTCTTTGCCGCACAATAAAAACCGATATTTCAGATGTGGATCCTCCGATTTTCGCAAGGTCCAATGCTCATAGAACTCCAGCAGGATCGTCTCAATGTCAAGTTTGCTTGCCTGGCTCGGAGTAAATCAAAATCGAAGTTACGAGAAGGCAATTTGGTTCATATTTACGGACATGATTCGGTCAACATAGCCGGTATGCATTATGAACGACAGGCGGTCAGTTTTCAGGCAAATTGGCATTTTGATAGTGGAGTTTTTCTAATTTTTAGATTCAAAACTTTGACCCGAGTCAAAATCTGATATTCGTTGGATATTTTGATATGAAAGGAGACAAAGGGGGACCGATGATGGCTTCTGATAAGGATGGGAGGAAGATTCTTGTTGGAATCTCCGCATTGGGTAATCATTCTTATAATACCATCCTGATTCTGCGGCTTTGCCGCATCAGTCGGTCTGTCCTCCGTGAAAAAAATCATTTAATCGCGGCCCCTCTTTTCCCTAGGTTGCGCGTGTCTGCCAATTCTGTTCATTTTCTACTGTTCTCCCCGGCCTGAATGCGGCGAAGCCGCAGGATCAGGCTGGTTGTTGATGTTACGGCGCGACCGGCTTGGCAAGAGTCGATAGAGTCAATGCTAGGGTAGAAACTGATCAAACAGGGGGTTGCTAATGGTGTGGCTTAAGCAACGGCTGAGCAAGGAGGCTAGGGTTGGATAACTGGCTGCTGAGGACTAGGTAGCGGCTGAGTAAGGTCTAGGGAACCACTAGGTAAGGCTTAAGCAATGACTGCGGAAGGAGTTGCAAGTTTTGATCCTGAGCCAGCAGTTGTCTACTAATTCCGGCCGTTTAGGGCAAATTTATCTAACCAGGGGTAACCAAGGTTTAGCCAACCAACAACATAAACTCACAGCTTATCCCAGCTCAGACGTTGCCTAAGCCTAGATTACCTAGGAGCTGCTGAACTTTTCAGTTGCGCTATTCTGTTAGGCTGCGTTGCGGTTGCGTCGCGGCTCTACAAAATCAAGACGCATAACTATTGGCTTTCAGAAACCAGATGCTCTCGATCCAACATCTGCACCCAAAACGAATTCCTCGACTTGCGCGGTTTCACCCAGGAAATTTGCGACCTGACGGGAATCTGTGAGCCAGGAGGAACTGCTCAATCAAAATCTTTTCAATCGAATAATGGGGGACTGATAGCTATTGAATTGAATGAAACGACTACAACTGAGACAGTGTCTGAGGAACCTGACGAGGAGGAGGTCACCAGGGAAGCCACGACGAGGAAAGTGGAAGATGTTCGGTATCCAAACGAGTATGAAGATGAGAATGAGACGATGGAGACGGAGACGGAAAGTACTGGAGCGGGACGGGTGGAACTCGGGGTTATGGTGGCTTTTTTAATGTTAAGGCTTCGGTTTCAATGAAAATTTACAAAGTACATAGAAACTGTCGTGAGATTTAGCGCAAAGTCACAAGATCCCACCATGCGGCGAAGCCGCAGCATCAGGCTGGTATTATAAGAATAATTTCTAAATCCAAAAATGCATTTTTTATCGATTTTTTTTGACAATCTGCGTGAACTTTCTTTCTTTATTTTTTCTTGCTTCATCTTTTCATACAACCCCCGTTTATTTTCTGATGTTCCCAACTCGCAATCAGCAAAGCAGAGCAGCGCTGAACTGAAATCTCTCTTCTCTATCAGTTACTAATCAATATTCGAGACCATAGAAGTATTGTCATGAAGATCTACACTCGACTACTTTTCCTTTTCCTTTTCCATTCTTTTATCGCCGTTTCAAAGTGCCGCCTGTTGACGGAAGAGGAGAATCAGCGAAGGGTGAAGATGTGTGGACGGGAGAGATTTGGTAAGATTATCGATTGATTATAGTTAAGCTACACCATGTGGCACGTGTGGAGACGCAGAGATAAAGAGACGACGATCGCTTTTCAGCGCCTTCATCCTCAACTTCCCACTCTGTTCCATGGATCACCACAGTCGGTTTCCGTACCCTTGACGAATTACACGTGGATCACGCAACCGGAACGTTCATATCACCACGTCACATTCTCACATCATCCCAACCGGTCATGAACGAGAGATTCGAGTGGATTTGGAACGGAAAACCGTCTGGAGACCAGAATTATGTGCCCAAGACGCAGTGAGTTGGGGAACGAGGAGCTGGAGCGCACCTGCATGCTTTTCAGTCATCTTCGAGTTCCATTGGAAAGTATGAAGGAAGCAAAGACGGAGTTGGTAATTGGGAGGAACATGCGGAGGTTTGAAGTGAGGAATGTGAGTGGAAAAATTGATGAGTAACTTGCATTGACTCTTGAAACAACTCAGGCCTGGATCCTGAACTGTTGCACTCACGAATCGGCGTTTCTCAGAGCTCCGATGATCATTGAATTGAAGGAGGATATGGAAGATGTCAGGTTTCCATGTTTAGCGAGAGGTTGGTCCGCGTTGCGGCGGCGCCGCGGTCGGTCATTTTGATTTTGCAATTCAGAGTCTGCCGTGCTAAATGTGAGGGATTCTGTGCACATTTACAGTCGCAATACGAAAAGCGAAGGTCAATTGGTTCATCGGACCAGGAATGTTGGTTTGGAGGATTCCGACGTTTCGCAACTTTTCACTTTGCCTTGAGTTGCGAAACGTCGGGCTGCCGTTTTTAATGAATTTATTTGTCTTCCATCCCCTGTTGAACACCAATTTCCTCCAGATTCTAAGCTTTGACAGTGTGCACCATCTCATCCGAGTCGCATCGTACAAATCGAGTCGAGACCGAGGCAATGCAATGATCGACAACAGAACCGAACAAACGCAGATTGTTGGTATTGCTGGATCCAGTAAGTTTATTGATTTTTTGATATTTTTCCCTCTTCCAATCAATATCTCATTTAGCATTCCCGGATATGGCTGAGAATAAGTCCGATGAAAGTTACCTTCCACCAGCGGAGTATTGCTATCGTCACAACTGCTACGAGACGTTCTTCTTCGACCTCCGACCCCTGAATCGAGACATTTGTTTCCTTACGGGAATCTGCGAAGTTTCAGTTGGAGATGACGGCAATCTGGGCGGTACGATGAGGCAAAAGTTGACGGAAGACGAGGAAAAGGGAATATGGTACTCGCGGGATTTTGATGGGGTTTTTGAGGCACCAGCTGACTTTTTTAATGGAGGAAGAAGCAGGGCTGGAGGAGATCAGTTTTTGGCGGTTTCGGCGGTGGTTTTGGGGTTTTTAGGATGGTTTTGAATAAAATTTTGGTTCCAGTTTTGTTAGGCATTCACGTGAACTTGTTCTCAGCGAGTCAATCACTTTTATATCGATTTTGATGACGTTGAACTGATTAATTATCAATTATCAATTATCAATCTACTTTACCTTCAAGGAAATTAAAAGAATTCTAATGGGGACCGCCACTTTTGCCCTTCTCCTTCTCATCATTTCCGCCGAATGCAGGAATCTGACGGAGAGTGAGAATCAGATGAGAGTGAGGAATTGTGGACGGCAGATGTTGGGTAAACACAAAATTTTTTTAATGGATCTCTGGAAATTTGGACTTTTAGCAACCCCACAGTTCCCCAATAACTCCATCGACCCAATCCCTCTCGCCTTCCCTCAAAACGGATTCATTGTCAACATCATGGGCTTCTACCTCTATCCGAAATCTTCTCCGAGCCTCAAATTGGACGGCTGGGTGACCCGAGGAACTTTTCTATCGCCACGTCACATTCTCACGTCATCTCTCCCGGTTATGGACCATGAGAAGAAATGGATGTCGAATTATTTGGAGGGCAATGTTTCAGAGTGGGTTGCTTTTATTTTTCATTCAGATTTGGATATGACTCAAGTGATTTTTAGTTACCTCCAAGTTCCACTCTCCTTTCTGCACCGAGAACGTCATAATTACACGATGATCGTCAGAATTCAAAGTGACAAGAATGTCACGGAAGGTGTGGATTTGGAAGTTGAAGATGTTAGTTCGCCTCAGAATATCAGATTCTCAGATTCCTCTTACAAGGGAGGTCATTTTAGTGGACATATCAGATATTTTTCATAATTTTTGTGGGTAAAGAACAGCCCAATATGAGTCGATTGGCAAAATTCTAGCTCCCACTTTTTGGTTTTAGGGAAGTTATGACGTCTCCAAGTTGACATCCTGAACACTGTCGGACCAAAAATTCTACACGCGCGTGACTCCGCGTGATAGCGAAAATATCACTGCCTTCGGATCGCTTTCGAAATGTCTGGTCGAGTGGCCGAGTGGTTCGAGGCGCGCGCGTGGGAAAGTGGGTGTGAGTTCGGTTCCCAGCTATGGAAAAATTTTTGAAAATCTTTTTTGCATCCGTTTTCCGAAGTTTGTTACTCCTAGAAAATTCAAGAAAGTTATTTTTCCACAGTTTTCCAAGTCATGCGCCCAATTTTCTTCTGATTCCCTCATCCATCTTTTTCTTTCTAATTTTTCACAAAAAATTTTCGATCCTTGGATGGACATTGTCGAAAAAAATTTGACTCCTAGAAAATTTTAAAAAAAATTATTTTTTGTAGATTCCCATACTCCACAAAAAATTACATTTTTGAAAATTCAAATTGGAAAAACATTTTTTTTTTTTCGATAATGTCCTTCCAAGGACTGAAAATTTTCGAATCTTGAAAAAATTAGAAAAAATGGATCGATGAAAAAATCGGAAAAAATTGGACGCATGACTTAAAAAACTGTGGAAAAATAACTTTCTTGAATTTTCTAGGAGTAACAAACTTCGGAAAACGGATGCAAAAAAGATTTTCAAAAATTTTTCCATAGCTGGGAACCGAACTCACACCCACTTTCCCACGCGCGCGCCTCGAACCACTCGGCCACTCGACCAGACATTTCGAAAGCGATCCGAAGGCAGTGATATTTTCGCTATCACGCGGAGTCACGCGCGTGTAGAATTTTTGGTCCGACAGTGTTGAAGAAATGAAAATCAGGATGTCAACTTGGAGACGTCATAACTTCCGTAAAACCAAAAAGTGGGAGCTAGAATTTATGCTGTTCTTTACCCACAAAAATTATGAAAAATATCTGATATGTCCACTAAAATGACCTCCCTTGTTAAAATAAATCAATTAAATGTTGTCAGGCCTGGCTGCACTGGAAGTATCAAGATGATGTCAAGTACATGGGCAGTCCGATGATTGTCACCTTGAAGAAGGATTATCCGAATGCCCAGTACCCGTGTCTGGTGACAAGTAACCACTGATTATTGATTTTCTCATTTTTAATCCAAAATTCAGGTTCTACTGCCCTAAATGTCACCCAAAAAGTGCACATCTACAGTCTACATCAACCCACAACTACACGCACACGATTCGATTTCAGTCAGGTGGATTATCGACACTTGTCGGTTGGTTTTTACTTCTTGTTTTTTTTATGAAACGTGCATTATCACCGCAAAAAGTATGTTTTTTCACCGAATCCGATCAAATTTGACCGCCCGGCAGCCAGTAATCATAGGAAAACCAAATTTCTAGATAATCAAGGCTTCCCCAAGGCATCGGCAACCAACCACTTTCAGGCCTTGGTCCTAGACTACGGTTACCAAACAGATATTACGGAACTTGAATTTCGTGATCACCGTGTCTATAACTTTCTAAAACTTCCGTTCCAAAACAAATCCCCCTAGATCACCGGATTCACTGCTGATGGCCGTTGGATTCATACTGCCCAATACGGCTTGTTCACTGACAAGGGCGCCCCGTTGATTGTCGAAATTGACGGGAAAGTGACCATTGTCGGGATGACTGCATATCGTAAGTTTTACTTGAAATTTACATAAGTTCCAAAAAACCAATCAATTTAGCACCTCACGGTTACCATTACGATTTGCGTGCTCTAAACGAACAGATTTGTCATCTCTCGGGAGTCTGTAACTTGGAGGAGGATTTTGAAGACTTGACAACGACTGTGACTCCTGCATCTGATGTCTCTTCTAGTACTTCTGAGGAAATTGAGGAGGAATTGGAGGATGTTTGGTATACCGACGAAGTGGAACATTATGAAGTGAATGCGGATTTTTTGAAGTCGAGGGAAGGGAAATTGAACTTTTTCAGATTTTTGTGTATGATTATGGTTATGGTTATGATGTTGACATTTTTATGAATTTTATATGTAAAGAAATGTAAAAAAATGAGGAACATTAAGAATGATACAAGGATTCGGAGGTTTTCCAGTTCCGCCAGGTTCTTGGTCCTTCCTTCTCACCGCTGGCACCATCTTCTTCTTCGACAACTCCATCATCATCTTTCTTTGTGTTTTTGACTGATAAGCCTCACTACAAACTAGAAAACAGTTTGGTCATCCCGTCGCCGTGCTCACGCCATTTCGTCGAACCTTTCTGAGGGGAGGGGGCGGGGCTGACCTTTTAAGGGGCGGGTGTACCCCGCACGTACGGGAGGAGGGTGCGAGGATGACCTGCTACAGTGAGCAGCTGTCGCAACGCAACAATATTACTGACAGATGGGTGTTGTGTTAATGGTAACGGTAAGAGAGAGAGAGACGAAATACTTTTATGTTTCCGACTCATCATGACAGGTATTAATCAAAGGGGATTACGTGATGATTGACAGGTGACTGGTTGATCTGATGATCTGAAGATGAAGATCTGATTTATTCGTTTAAGAAATTCGTGCCTCAGGGGGCGGAGTGAGGCTGCCCTGCCAGACAGTGATATTGACAGATGGCTGGTTACTTAGAGGCATGTTCCTTTGATGTTTCTGACACATTTTGGCAGGTTAATTACGGTATATTGACATGTGACAGGTTATCTAACATAAAAATAAGTCATCATTCTTATAATACAAAAGAGTAGTTTTTCGTATGTGTGTCATTCATTCATTCTGTCCGCAATGGTTAAGAATAGGCGGCGGCGCCCGTTTCGCCGTCCCTGTTTCGTGTCGGCCGCGGCCCGAGTATAAATAGCGCGTGCCCGCCGCCAAGTCGGTTCATTTACCCAAGTTTGAGGTATGAAAATTTTTCCAGCCAACCGAACATGGCGTTTGATACAAATTTTGAAAGATCTCCTTCTGGGGAGACGAGAAATGTAACAATTTAGCCGAAAGAGCCTCCGGTTCAAAAGTTATGAGCGATTACAGTGGAAAATTTGCATAAAATGGAGACTTCGGGATGGAATTTGTGTTTCCCATGAGGAAAATGAAGGAAGACCTACTTCTGATACAGGAGAATTTTTCTACTTCAGCTCGACTGTTCAAAAAAGTTCAGAGCAGAAAAAAGATTTTTTGTTGGCGTGCGGAGTCGAACTTGCGGCCTCTCTGCTGCGCGCTGCCTTCGTTATCCACTAGGCTGTCGGCATCCGGCCAGTTTGTCGACCGGGGAACAGGGAGCGAGCAGACTGTCTCTCGCGTTCTGTCCCAGTTTTTGGGACTGATATATGTACGTTCAAAAATCGGTGAAGCAGAGTTCGTGCCCGAGATTGATTTTCCATTCTACTCAATTCAAAATTGGATGTCTTTCTGTTCTAGATTAGACCTCGAGAGAACTTTCCACCGTATCAAATAGTAAACTAAACGTTAATAAAATTGAAGTGGAAGCAGGCAAGGACTCTCTTTTGCTGTCCCTATTTCGTGTTGGCTTAGAAACTATTTTGGATACTGCCAGATTATGTTCACAGTCAGTCCAGTTCTTTCCAACCGTACGGACCATTTGTCCAAATGTCATGACTCGGTAAAACTAAATCAGTCTGCCCCTGACTGGCCTAGGATTAAATACGGGTTGATTCATGATTACCTACTTCCTGACAATTGTGAATTAGAATTATCTAAGGACTGATACAGTTTCACTTATGAAATCAGAGAAAGCTGAGGATTATTTTCGCACTAGATCAGGAATTTTTTCATATCCTAAATCAGTCCTTAAAGGTTTCTTAAGGACTGACTCAGGACTGATTCATTTTTAGTTTTTTAGTCACGGACTGACTGAATGCATTTTTACCGAGGGCTATTGGAGAAGAATGATCGAAAACTGGCAAAAAAATGATTTTGTAAGAGATCGGAGCCAAACGAAAACTGACAGTTTTTTCTAGGTCCAAATATGATAAGAAACGGTTATTATGCGTTCCTCAAATCGTAAGATTTCAAACACAGAATGGCGTCCCACCACGATAATGAAAAACTACGTTGGAAGAGTCGGGGTGGCTTGCTAATTTTTAAATTATATTTCGAAATCACAGATCTTTTAGTTTTCTGTCGGTTTTTTCACGATTTTCATAAATGTTTCGAGTGAAAATGCTTCGTTCAAATCGTTTTTAAGCATTTTCACTCGAAACATAAATGAAAATTGTTAACAAACCGACAAAAAAACTAAAAAATCTGTGATTTCGAAATAAAATTAAAAATTAGCAAGACACGCCCCTTCCACCGTAGTTTTTCATTTTCGTGGCGAGACGTCATTCTGCGTTTGAATCGCAACTCTTACGATTTGAGGAACGCATAATATTAGGAGTAGTTTGCAGTAAGCGTAATCCAGCTGGAACCGGCGGCGATAGCCGCCGGAGCCAGGCTGGTCAATACTGAAAGTCAATATTTAATCGAGAAAAACTAACCGGAAATCAAAAAATCAATCAATATTCTCACATTCTTGCGAAAAAGTCGATATCGATGGTTCTCCTCTTCGCATTTTTGTTTGACGATTTGAATGAGAAAAGGCAGAAGTTCAGACTGATTTGGACATTGAAAAAAGGCAAGACACGTGGCAATATAGTCAGTGGAACGGAACAGTGTTGTCACGTAAAAAATTAGAAAAAAATTTAAAAAATTAAAAAAAAATTAAATTTGTCACTTACTCGCAAAAATTAAAAAAGTCAGCGGTCGCCGTTCTTTGTGTGAAGCCTTGGCTAGGCAAGGCTTAGACAACGGTTGGGCAAGGAGGTTTTGATCATAGGGCAGATGTTACTCAATTCTTACCTAGACTTTATCTACTTCTCGCCCGCCTTAGTTCTGAGTAAAAATTCGAGCTGTTTCGGTATCGTGTTTCATGTTCCGTTTAGCAGTTCTACTGGCATTCCTCCTTGTCGCTTACAATCAGTCCTTACCTACCCGTTACTCAATTCTAATCCATCCGCCTCACAAACATAAATCACAAAACCCTGACTACTTTACAAAATTTTATTGATTCATCAAAAAGCAGACATCAAATGCCAAAGGCCATGATAAGCAGCCAAATGACAAGTCTCCCCATCGAAACCTTCTCGGATCCATCAAAACTCTTCCTCCTATTCTTCCGTCTATCGAAAAACGTCCGGGTTTCCGAATAGTCATAATACTGATAGTTATATTCGTCGAAATCCTTTTCTGCTGTATCTACCTCTCCACTTGGTTTCGGAGGACTTGGAGGTAAAGGGGGAGATGAAGATGAGTTGATGGGTGGAAGAGGAGGAGGAGGAGGAGGGGGAAGAGTTGGCAAGCCGACTGGAACCAGCGGACAAATGCCAAGGAGGTCGCAAAACTGAGCCTCGTAATATTTCAGATTGAAGAAGAATGTGTCTTTCGAGGTATCGCTCCAGCCAGCTGAAATTTTTAAAGCGATGCGAACTTAGCCGATTTTTCCCATTTTTTTTTGTTGAAATTTCGCGCATTTTTTCATTTTTTTTTTTGTTAATTAAATAAACAATTAAAAATCAAGTTTCAACCGCGTATTTATCGATTTTTAATGGTTTCTGCAAGTTTTCGTCTCTCAAGAGTCTTAAAAATCTGATTTTCTCCAATTTATCGATTTTTCCATTTCTAATCTTAATTTTGTATTTTTCCGTCATTTTTTCACTCAATCCTTTGCAAATCTTTTTTTAAGTGAATTTTCGTCAATTCCGACAAAAATTTTCAGTTTTCAACAGGAAAATCAATTTTTCGAAATTCGACACGGAATTGGCGAAAATCGTTAAACTGTTTTCCTGGTCAAATAAATATTGTTTCGGGTTTAAAAAAAAACGCTAGAAAGAATAGAAACAAAAATTTTCAGAGAAAAAATGGGAAAAATCGATAAAATTTGTGAAATTTCAAAATTGAAAACTTTAGACTCGGAAAAATCACCAAAAATGCTGCTTTTGAAACCAGATTAGATTTCAATCATTCTCGCAAAAAATAGTGAAAAAATACGACAAAAATCGGCAAAATTCCTGACCGTCTCCCGTAAATCTACATTAGGTTGGCCTAGGTTTCGCACGATCGCCAAACTTTGAAAAACCTTCTTTTACGAGTCTTGCGGTTGCGAAACGTCGCGGTTAGTTTGTACATGGTGCCTAGAAACTCACGACTTGCTCCGATTCCAATGACTGTCGACTGGTTCGTATCGCTCATCACCATCGGACCTCCTCGATCTCCGTATCGATAGTACTTTTTGACTTTGATCATTCTGCTATGGAAACTGGTAATCTGGAAGGAGGAAGGGGGAAATTCTCGTTTCGTTTTGATAATAATCATGATAAATTAATTACCGTATCACTACGATACTCCAAAGTGCGTTTCGACAAGTCATTGGTGTACTCATAGCCATACGCATGAACTTTACTGCCATTCGTAATTGGTACACGATCTAAATAAACTTATAAATGATAATTTCCAACCTGCCTGAGCAAGCCTGAACTTTTTTTACTTGCGGCTTCGCCGCATTCAGAAAAAGGCACCGCACAAACTCACAATCAGCTACACAAGCATAATTTCTATCCGTCGCCTTCACCTCGACAACCATCACAGCCCAAAATTTTGGAAAATCTTTTTGAGTAATGTCCAAGATCCAGGCATGTTCCGCTTCAAACTCTCGTTCATCACAACTGTCATCAGCGGGTAGACAATAATCAGTGACAACTTTCAGGTTCTTTGCGTACTTATCCGGCACTGTGGTCACTCTGAAATGGATGGTACTCCGGTAAGAGGAAGGGGTGGGTGTTCATGATTCACATACATTCCATCCGTCTGGATCCCATCCCACACCTCTCCATCCATCACCCATTTCTTATCATCGCTTATGATAGGTTGAGCAGACGTGACAATGTGTCGAGGAGAGATGAAACTTGCCAACGAGCGGAGCTTACCGAGATCTGAAGCACATCATTCATTTAGTAGTTTTTATCAAGTAGCAAACTCAAACCTTTCTTTTTGTTCTTGGAAAACACCGCTACAATCCAAGAGTCTTTTAGCGGTCTGAACGGTCCATTTTGATCGGGCTCCGCTGAAAGGAAAATCAATAATTTATTAATCAATCAATATTTCACAAATCCTAAACTCACAAAGTTTGAGCAGCCCACAGTTGATCAATCGATCTTCATTCTCCTTTGCCGTAAGTTTCTCACATTTCAAAGAAGACAAGTGACTGAGGATGGCGAGAAACGCCAGTGTCACTTGTGCTCCTCTTCGCATTTTTGTTTGAAGATTTTTATTGGTGGAGTTGGAACTGATTGAAATATCTATTGGCAAGAAGAAAAATGAAGGACACGTGTCATGGGAGCGGAGAAAAAGCAATTGGTTATGGAATTCGGGTCACGTGAAAATTTGTGGCAGGGTAACAACTTCAAACACGTATATCTCGGTAGTGAACAGAGTCACAAAAAAGTTGTTAACCACAAAAATGCGTAAAATTTTGAGGACTACAATTTTGCAATTGGCGGTTTTTTGATATCTTTTATCGTTTTTGAGTTAGAAATTGTTGAAAAAATCGTTAATTTTCAAAAGGTTCATGCACCATGTTACATTTCCCTACTGTATATCTCCGGAACGGTGAGAGATATCAAAAAGTTGTCAACAGCAAAAATGCGTAAAATTTTAAGGGCTACACTTTTGCAATTGACAGATTTTTAGTGTCTCTAACGGTTTTCAACATATTCCCTGTCAAACTTGTCCAGGTCGGTAGGTAACGCCTGACCAAGGATCCCATATTGAAAATGGGTAAGAAACTTGATCTGTTTCAATTTAAAACGTGTTTTATTAATGATAGCTTAAAAATATTGCAAAAACCACCACCACCATCACAAAATTCATTTCCAGGTTCCTCGCTATTTTTATAAAATCCGCAGAGACTTGTATATGGGTGTAATCCCAATTGACATCGTCCTTTTTATAATAGTCATCGTCCACTTCTTCTTCTTGATCATCCAGTTTCATCGGTTTCATTTTAGGTATCAAAGTAGTTGATGCACCATGTTGCTTAGATGGTGATGATAGTGGTAGTTTAGCAGTTCTAGTAGCCAATGAGCTTCTAGGAGTCGTATTAGAGGTCAGAGTTGGTTTCCTAGTGATTTTAGGTGTGGTAGGGTTGCTAGTAGTACTACGGGTACCAGTATCCAACTCCTTCTCGCAAATCCCCGCTAGAAAACACGTGGCATTGGCCATCCGTTTCATGTTGAAGAAAAAAGTCGATTCACAGTTGATGTCTTGCCCACAGAAATCGACGGGGGCTGGAAGTATCGATTCTTTTCAATTAGGCCCGACATTTCGCAACCCGTGAATCTGCTGATTGTGAAAAACAAAACAACGGCAATTTGAAACAGCGACGTTTCGCAACCGCCAGAAAAGAACTTACGCGATGCGGCGATTCCAAGTACAGTCACTAGTG
>LR572824.1:0-10379 GCA_900536345.3 Caenorhabditis sp. 39 LS-2015 | reverse complement strand
CGACTGCGCCTAGCGTAAATTCTAGGGTAACGAGTATCAAAATAGCGTACCTACGAAATTCGAAGAGATTCGTGGCACAAACGTAGAAACAACATCCTGATTCAGAGTGAAAACCGCGAAATGAAACCCTTTTTCAGTTTGCTACTCTCCGTATATAAAGGTCACGGCGAAAATAGATTCAATGATTTATTTATCATTTTTTTCAAAGGTGGGGGGCGATTCCCTACTTTGTCGCCGGGGGGTTAACGTGGAATGAGATGGGGGGCAAATATGGTATTTACCCCCCAAAACGTGTTTCAAAATTAACATGAAACTGATAAATTTCTATCGTTTTACTACCCCTGTTTTATTGAGACTTGGTTAAAAAGCTCCAAGAGAACATCAAAGCACACGGGAACGTTCGATTTAGAGATTGAATTGCTGATAAGGATCTTTAAGGGAACAAAGAAAAGCAATCGAACTAATGGATCCTCTTTACCTTTTTCGGAATTTGCAAACAAAGTGAAAAAGTGAAAAATTTTGACAGTTTCAGTCAGGTGTCTAGAGGAGTTTCTCGAAACATCAGAGTTTGAAACGCACTTTCTATATCGAAATGTTCACCCTCATCTCATCATCTACTTGCTCTTCAATTAGTAAATCCATCCTCTTTTTTCAACGAAAAAAAAAACAATCGGTTTCACTTGTAACTCATAATTTTTGTTTTTTGATGAACAGAGATAGAGATATGGTGCGGTATTTACCAAGCAGACACCCTTTTCCCTTCCTGGATTAGTCATATCATCCATTCCTTCCCCGTCTTTCTGATCATTATATACACTTTGGTTCTCTATCCCTTTGTTTTTATGCTGTTAACGGATGTCGCTTTTCCGATGATTGTGACCATGTTCATACTGATAAGGTATCTGATAACATAAATATCCGGGAGATGTATCATGTTCGAAAAGAAGTGGTTTCGCTTAAAACACTGTGAAATCGGTTCAATCGATCGTACATTTTTGAAGACCCTTTCATCATCATGGCATTACCGCTTCAACCTATTTCGATTTTTTCAAAAAATTTTGAAACAGAAGTATCTACAAGTTATAAATCTATAAATCTGTTCTTTATTTGAAACGTTTTGCCTTGAGCTATGGTTGATTGAAAATTGCTGCGAGACCCTTCAAAATTTCCGTGTCGTCGTTGCAAGTAACTTAGACATTTGCAGTCTTAATGGCAAAGAAGTTCTCACCGCTTCAACAAATTATGAAAGCGTTTTCGAGTTTTTTTCAAAACAGTAAATTTATGTGTAGATATTCTTTCACCAACCAATCCGAGCCGTGTGATCTACAAATTCTTATCTGATCTTCTGCAAATGTTCTATGAACTTTCTCCCCCGTTTCCCGCCTTCATTTCCTTCCGACAACAGGTCAAAATTTGATAGTCCGACTGGATAATGTCCTTGTTGTGTTGCGCCGATGGAAGACGGTCGGACGGACGGACGGTAGGTCGGTCGGGAAGAGAGAGAGAAGATCAAAGAGGACGATTGGAGAATGGACTGCAAGGAGAAGACAGCACCCTTTATTCTCCTGTGTGAACTCAATTCGCGATGAAATTTGGGTTCAAGTGAGGTTTTTGAGGGAAAAAAGTGTCATGAGGTGGGTGGAAGACAAGATTGAGGAAGATGATAGTGAGAGAGAGAGCGAGAGAGAGAAGAATGAGAGACGCAGAGAAAGAGAGAAAGAGAGAGAAAGAGACTGGTCAGCAAGTGCGCCCTATTGTAGAGTTCTGGTTATGAGACAATTATCTTAGTAACCGTAAGAGATGCCAAGAAATGGTCAACTGCAAAAATACGCAAAATTTCAAGGCCTACAACTTTTCAGTTGACCATTTTTTGATATTTTTCACCATTTTTGAGATATATGTTAAAATACAAGCAGCCTGGTCTCACTCGATCTTATTATCCTCGTTTCCTTTTATCTTCCTTCAATTTTTCTAAAATTCTTTCCCCTACACCTTTTCCGTTCGTTTTTTGATCTTGCTCCTTCTCCCCCTCCTCCTCCTCCATTATCATGACTCAATCCGCCCCGTTTTCCATATCGAAACCTCTAATTAGATCACATGTCAACAGCCGCTCCCTCACTCGGGTACAAATCCTATGTTTGGAAGTGAAGAGAAGCAGAAGAAGCAGCGTGTTGCTTTTTGATTCTGACTCTTGTGATTTCACGAAGAAATTCGTATCATCACATCATAAAGTTTTTGATAAAGCTCACGTTTGCGATTTGCGCTTTTTTGGGTGTTTCTAGTTTGATTCAGGCGAAGAGGAGGCTGTCGAGAGAGAGAGAGAGAGAGAGAGAGAGAGAGAGAGAGAGAGAGAGAGAGAGAGAGAGAGAGAGAGAGAGAGAGAGAGTTGCCTTGTTTTCGGTTTCAAGATCCAGATGAAGGTGTTCGAATATATAATAGGATTCGATTGAATTGACCTGTTCCTCCGTTTTCCAGTGCTCTGTTTCAAGAAAACAACTTGTGAAACCCAGGAAGCATGACTTGCTCTTCTCTCAATGGTCTCTCCACCTTTTTTCTTTCTGTTTCTTAGCTTTGGCTAATGATTGTGGCATCTTCAACTGGTTCATTTTCCTCACAAGTTTCGTGCCTGCCTTACTGCTTCCCCTATATTTCCGAGTAGACGCTGACAGTTCCCCCCCCCTCTCTGATGACATCACAATCCGCCTCTGTCACCATAGTTCAGTCGAGTTAGTTTCCCCTTCTCTATATATCTCATTCCTTTTTTTAACACCCCCATACGCATAATTGCATCCAAACCGTGATCAAATTTCGTCCAACTGCATCCAACTGCGTCGTGTCATTGTGAACCCATAGCTGATCCATTCTCATAAACACAAAGACCAAAAAGATACAATACTCGGACACATACTACGATTCTCGATGGCCTCTGATCCCCTTTCTCTCTTCCGCTTCTCCCGGCCCATTTTATTATACCAAAAAGTTGGCGGAACATCGTTTGTTTTAGTACATGGTGCACCGTTGCGGACCGCGGAGTGTACGCAGCTGCGCCTGCGACGCCGCATTCCTATTTGACCGCAGAAACAGATCCGATGGTGCCTGCGTACGTGCGGCACAATGATCGTTGTATAGTTGGTTGTTATGTAGATTCTCTCGGAGGAGAGGGCTCTATTCATATTCAATTTCCTATTTTTTTTTTCCGGGTTCAAGGTAGATACAGTCGATTGATATGTAGTGTATCGGCCCGCTTCAGTGCTTGTTCGTAGCTATTTCTGTTCCGACCACGATTTTTTATTTTATTTTTTCATTTATGACATCTACGTTTTCTTTTTTCTGTTTCGACTGGCCTCCAAATTGATACTTGAGCATAAATTCTAATTGGTCTTTTTTAGAAATTGAAATAGTTGTTTCAATAATTTCATAAAATAGAACTGATTTTTGTTGCTCGATGTAGCTTCTGATTTTTTCTGTTTTCTATTCCAATTTGTTTTTGAGTTTTCAAGGCAGTTCTGATTTAAGTAACAGTAACGATAAAACAAGGAAATTTCTCTATATCAAATGTCCTCAATTTGAAACTGGAACTTTATATTTTCAACATACCCAGATAAAAAGCGTTTTCGAGCTGCACTAATAGAAAATTTTTTTAAACATTTGAAAATTTCATTTTTCACGTATTTGATAGATGAATAAATAGGTTCAAGAATAGTTTTTCCGCAAAAATAAATATCTGTTTCACTAATTTATTAGAACACAATCAATTTGTTCGCTTGGCTCGGTATTCTTTTTTTGCCTTTCCTTCCTTTTCCTGATTCTCTCTATTTCAACCTGTTTTCTAGTTTTTTTTTCAACTTCAGTAGTACATTCAAGAAGAAAATATCAACATTACACATTCTGAATTCGAAACGGGAACTTGAATTAAAAAGTACTGTTTCAAACTGCACATATGGACACTTTTTATAAATCGGTAGACACTCATCTTCATTTTTTGCATAATTTCTCGGAAATCCTATGAACTTTATTATTCAGCATTTTCCAAAAAAATCTCTGTTTCTGGTTGTCGATTTGATAAGTTTCTTTTGAAATCCCGTGATACTGCAAAAACTCTCGACTTTCGTACGAAACTGATATTTTTGGAAAATCGCAATTTCAAGAGTTTTTAGAATTGTGGCAGTGTGCAAATGCGCGAACACCATAATCGATTAAAATAACATCAAGATAACCTGCTCTTTCAATGTCAGTTTACATTAATTTATTTTGAAACTGAATGTTTTGAAGTGATTGAAATTACAACTTTCGTTTGAACATTTATCTCCCCAACTGTAACAGATATCAAGAAACGGTCAACTAAGAAGTTGTAAGCCTTGAAATTTTGCGTATTTTTGTAGTTGACGGTTTTTTGATATCTCCTACCGTTTCTGAGATATATGCAAAATACCCGCATACTCGGATCTTGTGTACAGTAATTGACTGTTTCAAAGTGTTGCGTTGACCATTTCGCCAAACGAAGCACTACTTCTTCGATCAATTGAAAAAATAGAAGTTGTGTGAAACTGTATTCGCAATCCTCTGGTATCCGAAAGTAAAAATGAAAAAAAGAACTCACGAGGACCGGCCAGCCAGCCAGCAGTTGCATTCAATTCGACAAACTCTCCGAATCGCTGACAAAACACGGTACACGGAACCAACATCGCTTCCAAGCAAAGTCCGCACGTTGACTGTCTCTCTTTCTCTGCGTCTCTCCCCTTCTCACACTCTCTCCCCCCGCAAGGAGATCACAAATCGTGATCAAA
This sequence comes from Caenorhabditis sp. 39 LS-2015, assembly GCA_900536345.3. NCBI lineage: Eukaryota > Metazoa > Nematoda > Chromadorea > Rhabditida > Rhabditidae > Caenorhabditis > Caenorhabditis waitukubuli. The sequence continues at coordinate 5,592 of LR572824.1, read as the reverse complement.
GAGATTTGAAACCATACTACGGAGAGAGAAAAGTGAAAAGATTCGTGTCGTCGTCGACGTCACGTCTTCTGCGGCCCTTCTTCCCCCGCGACGGAGCCGATTGGCGCCGTTTCCGAGATGGCGTCGTCGCGGTGATTTCTCTGATTCCCTCTCGTCTCCCGGTTCCCCATGCGCTCTCGTCGCTTTGTTTCGTGTGTTTTGATGGCCAGACGCCGTCTTTCTGTTGATTTTGAGTTGATTTACGTGTGGGAAATGGTACCGGGGCGGCGGAAGCTTGTGATGGACCGGGGCGCCGTTTGGGCAATTAGGCGTGGTGGCTGGCTGCAGATATTGATAATGATAGTGAGCGGGAATGGGTATATAAGAGGTTCAAGCTGCAAGAGAGAGAGAAAGAGTAGCAGTTGCCTTTTTTTAATGAATCCAGAGAACTACTTCTGAAGTATGAATGGAATTTTTGAAACTGAAACTTTTGTTGTTGTTGATGACTGAAAACTTTCCATTAGTCTGCCTTTTTTCGAATTTAATAACTAATTTGATTCCTTACCACACCAAGTTTTCTCAAAGTTAGTTTACCATAATAGTCTCGCTCTTTTTTTTCGCAATTTTTGTTAGCCTTCTAATAGTTTCCCTTTCCATTTTTCATGAAAAAAGGCTATTTGAAACTGTAAAGCTTGATTCCTTTTCATTTCGAATTTCAAATTTGAACTTTCAAAATAACACTTTTGGCCGCTTTTCTCAAAACTCGACTCGATGCGGATTCCTAGTTATTCAAAAATTCAAATCTTACATTACAATTAGAATTCAAGTTATAGAGAGCTAGCTCCTTGGGATTCGGGTTTAGACTAAAACGGGGGAAAATGAGTTTAATTTATTTTTCGCTTACTACTTATTCACGATGACACTTGCACTGAAATATAATAACTATCAGAAACAGTAGAAATCTTGAAAACTGATCATTGTTTTTCACCTACCAAACTGAAAACGTTTGACCAGAATCACTGAAATGTTCGAATAAGTTCTGCTGATTTACAGTTTTAGAAACTGAACAATTTTCATTCGAACTCGTTGTGCTCAATTATTTTTCAAGTAGGAATTATTTGAATCAAAGTTTACTCATCCAATACTGTAAAAGTGTAAAATTTTGAAATTCATGTTCAGTTGCCAACGTTCTACCCACTATATGGTTCGAGAAACTGGTTGTGATGTACTGTTTCAGAAACAGCACATTGCCTTCTGTCTGTGCGGTTTTTTTTGGTTCGTTGAATGGTTGTTTTCTAATTTTCCGATGAGTCCCTATCTTTTGCGGTCTGTAACATCAAAAAAAGGAAACATTTTCAGTAAAATTATCAGAATACTGTTTTTATTTTTTGAATGTACAGCTTCAGAAACAGAAAATATATTATTTTCAAGTTGCCACTTTGGTGTTCGACAGTAAAACAAAATTGCATTTTTAACTGGCACCATTTCAGAAATTCAGTTTTATCGCTACAAAATACTGAAAGGAATTTATCATGATATCTGAGATCTTGATAATCTTGAACCTCTCCTGAAACTGTAACCACTTGAACACATTCACTTCTATTTTCTACTGAATGGTTCGAGAAATTTCCGGTGATTTACAGTTTCAGAAATAGCACATTTCTATCTATTTGTGAGATTATCCGTTTTTTTTTTCTCAATACACAATTCGGACACCTATGTATGCTTTTCATACTTTTCAACTATCCTCTGTTGTTTCTGGTCCTTGATTATAGCAGAACACGAGTAGCTTCTATCGAAAAGAGCAGAACAGCTTACAAGTTTACTTTTCCTCGTATTCAACAGGATAAATCTCGACATCTAGCTTCCATCGTTCCAAAAACTCACAATTTTAACCATCAAAAATTGAAATGTAAAATTGTGATACGTGAAATCTTGACAATTTCGAATCTCTCCTGAAACCGTAATCACTTGATTTTCTGATCGCTCTATGGAACTAGATAATCCCACAAACGTTCGGGTGAATTACAGTTTCAGAAACGGCACATTTTCGTTTTTCTATGTGATTCTAGGCTGAAATTTTTTTCTGCTCATTATTCAAATTTTCAAGATTTTACCAGAACGGAAGTAGCTTACATCAAAAAGACCGAATCATTGTTTCACGCTTTTCCTCGTACTCAACCGGAGAAATCTAGACTCACTGTTGCCATCGAAAAAACCAAAAACTCCCCGTTTCAAAAAAACCGAAAAACATTGGATCGTGAGATTGTGATACGTGAAACTTTGACAATCTCGTCTTTGTTTCGAGTCTGCTATCACTTGATCCTTCTCTTCTCTCTCGGATCATTCTTTTCTTCTTCTTTCCCTTCTTTTTTCGCCTCCCAATCCAGATTCCCTCCTACCGTACCCTTCCTCGAATTCGGCCAATTCTCTCTAGCCTGATGTCCTCCTCCTCCTGTTCCTCTTCTTCTTGCAACATGAATCTCCTCGAATCTCTGATTCCTATCTGTCCGTCTCCCACCCACCTCGACATTTTTACCGTTTCCACGAAAATTGACGTCATTTTATTCCCTTCGTACCTCCTGTTCTTCTTCTCCATCCCTTTCCATTCTTCATTTTCTCGATTTCAGCTCATTTCGCTGCTTGGCTACGTCTCTATGCCGTCAGCAAATCAAGGTGATCTGCAAACAAATCTCATTTAATCGAGGTGAGTTTCTCGGGAAAATTTTGGTTTTTGAGGGGGTTTTGGAGGCGGAAATTGGATTGAAAATAGATCTCAGAGAATGGAGAGAAGTCTCGGAAAGGTTTGAAAGAGCAGACATAGACATGAGCACTACTCAGGTGTAACAGAAGGATAAAATGGGCGGAGTCGACAATATAGGGCTCCCTACAGGGGGGAATCGCGCTCAGGGAACCCTATATGACCATCTTTCGACATCCCTGTAGGGATCCCCGCTGTTATACCTGATTGTGGGTAGGAGAGCCCATGTTGAAGGCATATTTTACCCGTATTAAGGGCACAATGCTCCGTGAGCTTGTCTGAGCTTTTCATCTATGGTTTTGAGCTTCTACAAGCGCTGTATAGATTTGCTCCAATCTCCCCGCTCAAAACTCGTCCCTTTCCTCCTCCTCCTCCTCCCAATTCGATCCAATTCTTCCATTTTTGCAGCAGCCTCCACCGCCTCTTCCGCACCATACTCCTCCCCTCCATCAAACGGACTGTGATATAATATCCAATCGGGTCTCCAATTCTACAGTACCTCATCTCGAATCGTCGTCTTACTTGTCAAACACTCTGAATTCTGAATTGAAAAGAAAAAGTCAAAATGGTCGCTCATACAACACGAATGCTGTCGCAGGATAACAATAATGAAAGTGAGTTTCAATCATTCTGAAAAAATTGAAATACGAAAGGTTTTGGGAAATAGTTACGGTTTCTTGAAACGGAGAATTATCGGTGGAATGGTAGGGCGTCAGTAGTTATGTTATGGGAACTCGTAAGCATAAAAATATAAATATTCTGTTTCAAGCTCAACTGAAACACTGACTTCAGTTTCGTTGATCTGATGAGTGGGTGTTGTGACGCAATGTCAGTTATTTAGCAGGCTCATTTTGTCTAGTTATGAAAGTTATCGCAGATCCATCTATTCATTCAGTTTCTAATTTTTCTGGTATGGTACTCCTGTTGTAAAAATGACATGAAAACTTACAACACCACTTTGACTTATTCATTTAGCACATTTAAGCTTCTCGATATCCTCTTACCAATTCGACATCTGATAATCACAAAAACCATTCCCAGCAATGATTCAATGCTATTCTGAAACTGAGACTTCCAGATAAACGCTGTCTGGTTTGTGGAGATGACAAGGCGAGTCGACACTACGGAACCATGTCGTGCAATGGATGCAAGGGATTCTTCAGAAGAAGGTGAGTCGAGGGGTACTGTAGGGAGGAGGGGGTGTCATTGAACCAATCTACTGTTTCATTCTAATATTAATTGATCGGAATCTGTTTTGGTGTTAGTTGGATTCTTGGTTCCATTGATGTTTCGTTAGTTGAATGAACACAACAATTCTCCCGTTTCATCTTTAGGGCAAGTTGTTTTGGAAGGAGACAGAAATCACTTGCTTCTATTCATTGTCAGTAAATTTATTTGTATTTTCCGTTTCAATTCAGTGATTAACTCTCCATAATATCATTGAAACAATTCCAAAGTTTTTTTTTTATTTTCCTTGAGCTAACTTCTTTTTCCCATATCCCCCTGCAAGTGATCATTTCAGCGTGTGGGAGAAGCGTGTCTACTACTGTGTGGCCAATGAGACGTGCGAGGTGATGCAGCAGTTCCGGAATCGCTGCAGAGCTTGTCGTTTCAACAAGTGCATTCGAGAGGGAATGGATGTCAAGGGTACGGTACCATGTCCCCGAGCAGATCAGACTCAAATGTTTCTTTTGTTCAGCAGTCCAATCCGAGCGAGAATGCCGATCTCCAGGAGAGAACCGGCGACCTAAGATTCCAAAGAAGCGGAAGGGAAGCATCCAAACCACCTCCTCGCTCACCAGTCCCGGAACCAGCGGCAGCAGTCCGACTCCTGACCTGTCCCAATCTGCCGCCCTTGTCAAGATTTTGGTGGAAACTGTATGTTGGAAAGATACAGAGAATCAGAGCTAAATAGGCATTTTTTAGCAACAAGGTGTAGAAAATCGGTATTGTGAGGAGATGGATGAGTTGATCCGGTGTTTCGAGTCGATGTGCAACACGCAACTCACACTGAAATCTGCAATAAAGAATCCGGAACAAGTGGCCATGAGGACTAAGGTTTGTCCGATTTTTTTGTCACTCAAGCATCAATAATTGGAAATAGAAAAAGTTGAAATAAGAATTTTAAAACTGATTTTGATTACCAATCAATCACAAAGAAGCATTGTGAAACTTAAATTCTGTAACAAATACCACTCCTTTGAAACTGAAATCCATCAAAAAAACAGTGTCCTAGCCTCTCAACAACCCTGACCCATTTCCAGCTAACCTGGGAGAACACAACTCGCCTCGCCGAACCACACGACTTGAAAATCACATGGTGCAGGTCATTCGTCTGGTATCATGACTATATGAATTCTTTCGAAGAGTTTGAAGTGAGTAAATAGCTCATCCATTTTAGTATTAAAATCTCACGATTTCCATTCATTTCCAGAGACTCGACTACCTCGACCAAGTGATGCTGTTCAAAGTGCGTTTCGCGCCTGTCACATGGCTCTTGTACTCTTATAAATCGTACATTCACAACGTGGAAGGTGTCACGTTCACGAATGACGCCTGGTATCCATTCGATCCGCTTCTGCAGGAAATTGTGCCACAAGTGTGAGTAATGAGGGGACTTCCTTGGCATATGTGCTTGGGTTTTAATATTTCTCTCAGTTTACATGGTAAATGAGGCCTGGTAAACGAATCTTAACACTGAAAAATTTGTCTACCACTTTTCATTTATTTGGTAAATGCTTTCAAGAATACAGCCTATGGTTAACTGCAAAACTGCGAAAGCTACACCTTCATAGTTGACGGCGTATTGAATTTTTCTACCGTTACTGAGAAATATCTTGTCCTATACTGTT
>LR572791.1:0-31198 GCA_900536345.3 Caenorhabditis sp. 39 LS-2015 | reverse complement strand
GTCGACAGTCGACTTTTGAAAGTCGACAGTCGAAAGTCGACTTTCGACTGTCGATAAAAAGTCGACTTTCGACTGTCGACAGTCGAACAAAAAGTCGATAAAAGTCGACTTTCATAAGTCGACACTGCACTCTAGAAACGACTCCGTATCGAAAATTGAGTCGCTACGCAGCGAACATTTCTTTAAAAAATTGAAAAATCCCAAATTTTGCCAAGTTTTTTTTTGAAACAACGCAATAATTTACTCAATTCACATTCTTTTTCAGTTTTTTTCTAGCCTATCAGACGAATATGGATCGCCGGAGGGAAATTTGATGGAAACTCTGGAAAATTTTTTCATGAAAATTCAAACGTTTTTGAATTCCCGCTAATTGTTCAAAAAATTTCAAAGTTCGCGCCAAATTAGTACTGTAGGTGAAGCTCCGCCCCGTTTTGCGCTTCGTCCCATGCAACACGCCGTGGAAATAACTGAGTTGCTATTTACGTAGCGAATGACTGCAAAAGTTCGGAATGACAAATTGCTCGAGGTATAGCATGACTTCGTTGCGTTTTGGTTCAAAAAATGCCTTGTTTGCCTCGAGTTGCTCATCTCGAAAACTTGCTAAAAAGCTAGAAGCGGAACCCTAAAAAGCTAGAAGCGGAACCCACGTGTTTGACAGTTCAGTTCATTTTCTACTGTTCTCCTCAGCCTGAATGCGGCGAAGCCGCAGGAGCAGGCTGGTATTATAAGAATGATGATTCATTTCTCCGATTGATTGAAAAGGTCGTTGAAGTTCGCACTGTTAATAAAAAACAAAAATAAAAGGAAATTTTCTTCGCCGGACTGGAAGTGTACCCCAGTAAGGAGAGGAAAACCCTCGGAAAATCCAGACACAAATTGCTTGCCGTGAGTAGCTACACCGAAAGTGTTGCTATCCTATCTCGTCTATTTGTAAATTCATTTATTTTTTAATTTGGATTTTTTGTTGTTGTTGTTATTGAGATTTTTACTCTCTTTCCCCACCGTTCTCAATTTCTCTTGCTCGGTTCCTCGAGAAGGATCGAATTTGTCGAGGAAAGTCTTGGTGTATGGCCATGACAATTGGACACCCTTCGCTAGCTTCTTTCTCTGCGTCTCTTCCTATATGTCGTCTCTCGCTCTTCTCCGCTAGCACACTCATTCTATCCCCTATGACCGCCAGTGGCTGGTCGCTTTATCGATTTTTCTGATGTTTTTTTTATAAAATATTTTCTATGTTTGGATTGGATTTTTGTGCCACGAATTGGATGGAACAGACGGCTGCGGAAGTTCCCGACTCCGTTGATATCCTTCCATCACCGGTCAGGGGAGTGGGAAGGAACTCCACATTTGCTAGAAACAACGTATGTTTTTATGTTTTGGTGCTTTTTTATGATTTCTATATTTTTAGGATTGACCACCCCTTCTTCGATACTGAAGATCAGGTGTGGACAACTGTGAAGGACCACTTCTTCGCCACGTACTGTATTGAGCTCGTTCCGGGAGAGCCCCTTTTTGGTCTTGGAGCTCTCGGGATTTTCCCGGCACGTGTTCTCCGGTTCCAGTTCCGCATTGGTGTGGTTCGCCCTCCGGTCAGGATTCCTGAGTATGTGGAGCCGGACTCCAGTGGAGAACACGACGACGACTTCCATGATGTGCCACAAATGAATTAACTTCCGAATAAACCTTTTTTCATAACAAATAGTTTCATTGTTTGTGATACAAATTTATTGTGATTATTGTAGGAGGGATGATATAATTAATTGTCTAGGGAGTCTTCTTCTTGTTGGATGTTGTCGTCTTCTTTCCTCTCTTCCTGGTTGCACATGTTTTTCATGTGCAGAGGGAAAGACTTTGCGGTGGGGCATTTCATCCTCTGGCAGAGTAGATCAGTTCGTCGGTAGTTTCTACATTTGGTCAGATGGTGGTTGTGTGCACTAAAGCATATTGGGCACAGGTTTTGTGCCTGCACCATTCTGGTGATGTCTTTCGGTGTGTACATAGTACACTCAGACGCGAAGTGAAGTCCCTGACAGAACCGGCACTTTGGGGGTGGTCGGTCTCCTCTCTTTCTTTGTCTCGCACTCTCCTGCACGATGGCCTGTGCCTCGATTTGGATGGCGATTCTCTTGCTTTCTGCCGCGACTTCGGCAATTGTGTCGTTTTGTCTCTTGCTCATTGTTTCTGTAATTTTCTTAGTTTTAGTTTGGGTATTTTTTCTTAAGTTTCGAGTATAATATGACGGAGCAGTGGTATAATTGTTTTGAAAATTTTGAAAATAAGACTATGGAAGTTCCGTTGAGATCGTGTCTGAGATCTTAGCAATTTTCTTTGATTCGTTGTTCTTAGACTGGTCGGAATCAGTGTTGTCACGGACAGTGCTAGCGTCATGGTCGGAACCTTATATCGTGGCAGCCTTGCCTTGCTCACAAGCTGGAGACTGTTCTTTCGAAAGCGTACGTTGGAACCGGTTCGATACATCGTTACGAATTGATCAACTCAATCGCAAGCTTCTTCGGCATCATTTCAAAAAAGAAGAAAGACCCTGAAGAACTCATTCAAGAGGCTAGAAGCTCATATACGACATCCGCTGGACTTCTAGTGAAAAACACGTTGTCGAAACCATGATCCATCACTACCTCAATTTGAATGATCATCCAATTTGAGAAGATAGGTGTCTACCAAATCCGACCTGTTTGTTAGTGATGAAGCAGCCCAAATTCCTTTCCTTTCTGGTGTTCCAGCATCAGCTGTTGTCGGTTGTCAGGAAAAAAAGGGATTTCTACACAAGGACACTGCATGTAAGGAAGCTCTACTAACCGGATGGGAAGCTGGAAACTTCAAGGACCGGACTGTTCGATGGCTTTTCTTCACGCACTGGAAAAACTTATGTGGAAGCGAAATTCGTCTTCATGGACACGACAGAAATCGTCGGGAATTGAATGTATAACAATAGAGGAACACCCTGAAGAATTGGAAATATAATCTGATGATGGTCAACAAGACCCATTCCCGAAGTGCAATGGGCATTCAGTTGGTCAACTCTCGCCTAAGAGTGGTAACAAACACTCCGAATAGTATAAACCTTGTCAATGTACGCGGCACGTCTGAGCGTTTCATCAGCAATCGAAAACGTCTAACCCATCCGGTTATGAGAGATGACCGACGAAACGCGTTAAATGAGATGCGCCAAGAGATGCTCATAGATTTCAGTAATAAAACTGTTCACATAAATCCTGGTATGTTATGCGTGAAAATTAGTTCCCCATTATATCCTCTTTTCCAGACCCATCTTCGACATCTTTAAGATGAATACTCATGCCCTCTTCAAACTACTCCTTGGGTGATACGTCAAGACGTTTTGCGGAATCTGTGACCTGCGTCGGGTCCTTATGATAGTTTGTCTGTCCCTCTCAATTTCCTTTCATTCGTTCACATTCTACATTAATTCTCTCTTTGCCCGTTCCCTTCGGTATTTACAGTTTTCCACATATTTCATAATTCCACATGATAATAAAACATCAAGTTCATGTCAACTATACATTTTTTATTTAAAAAAAAAGTATTGATCATCGTTTCACAGTGGCCCGGATCTAATCAGACTTCTGGCTTCTCCTTGTCCTTCTGTCGCACTCCCTGTTCCATTTTCTGTCGTTTCTCGAGCAGTTTTCCCCATGCCAGGATTCTGAATTTTTATCTTATCATGTTCTCACCAGCCTGGCTCCGCCGCGGCGACGACCGCTCGCACACACCAGGTCGGCCGCCGCCGACCCACTCAAAACATAGGCGCCATCGCCATCCCGGTTTTTGTCGGTACACAGCGCTGCATAAGATCGGCCGGCGCCCGCACGCGTGGACGTGCGAGCTGCCCTCGCAAAAAGCGCTCGAGTTGGAAACTCGTGCTTTTTTTGGGCAGACTGTTCGTGGACAGAACAGATTGTGGGCACGACCATGATAATTTTTAAAATCGAAATGTATGCCCTCAAATCTGGAAACGCGCCAATCACCACAAAACGGGCGCATTACTTATGCCGCAACTCCACCCCTCTCTAGCTTCTTCCTCTGCGTCGTCTCCATTTTGTCGTCTCTCGTCTTCCTCAGCTAGCACCTTCATTCTATCTCCTATGACTGCCAGTGGCTGGTCGCTGTATCGATTTCTCTGATGTTTAATAAATAATTTGCATATTCTGATATGATTTTCGTGCCACGAATTGGATGAAAAGTAAGGAAATATTTGGGGAGAATTTAATATTTACATTCAGAATTGGATTTTCAGTCATCGTAGGGCCCAGCAGCCAATAGTATGTTCTCGTTAACTGAAAAACACAATTCTGGAATTTCAAAGTTCCGCCGTAATTGTTACCGTAATTTTTGCATTCCAGGCTCAAAAGAATGAATAAGGTCAAAAACCATCACCATGTAAAGCGAGGGTTCACACGAGAGGGTTTTTAGTGTTGCATTCCACATTCCCAAAAGTGTTCCATGGTACCGGACAGAAACTCTTCACTCAAGACTCAGGTATTTTTTACGGCTTGAAAAGCTTTCGGAAACTCCCAAAACTTGTTTCAGAATTCGTATTTATAGAAAATTCGACTTTTTTAAATTCTGAAAAAAAATTCAAGAACATAACAACTTATTTTTGAAATTTTTGAAATTTTGAATGCTCAAAATAGGAAAAAATTACATACAGAAAAAAATTTTGAAAAATCAATTTTTTTGAAAATTGAAAATTTTGGAAATTTCAATTTTTTTCATAAAAACTGAATTGCGAAAAAAATTAATTTTCAAACTTTAAAAATTAAAAGTTATTTTTTCCTTAAATTTTTTTCAATTTCAAAAAAATTATTTTTGAAAATTCTCAAAAAAAGTTTTTTTGGACAATGTAAAAACACTTTATATATTTTCCGAACACAAAATTATATTATTTTAATTTTTGTAATTTTAATTAATATTTGGAAATATTTGAACAAAAATCAAATTTTTAAAATTTCTGAACTTTTTTTTTAATTGTAAGTGCTGAATTTTTTTGAAAATATACCGATAACTTGAAACTTGAAAAATTAAATCATCTCATTTATTTTGTAAAATCCTAAAATGTTACATTTTCAAATTTCCCAAATTTAAAAAAAAAATTGGAATTTCATTTTTCCCAAAAAATGTCTCGCCGTAATCAAAATACCGTAATGTTTGCATTTTAGGTTAAAAAAATTGAATGCGGTCAACAACCTGCAAAGATGGTTTTTCCTCTTGCCATTAGAGAAGTTCAGTGCAATACACTACGCAAAATGGTTAAATGAGGTTTACAAAGTACGTGTGAAATTCGAAAAAGTTACAAAATATAAATATTTCCCATTTTAGCCATCAAACAATGACCCACATCCTCAATATTTTGAAGTTATTTCAAGCCGTTTTGAGGTCAGTTTTGTTATCAGTGAGCAAGGGAATACCCCGAGAGTTTGAAAAAAAAACAATTCCAAATTTCAGAATTCTTCGTGTGTCACCAACCAGTTTTTCCCCCAGCTGATTGGCTACGATCAACAACCAATTGTTTTATTGACAAGAACTTGTATCCAATTAAAAAATTGAACAAACTTTTGAAAATAAATTTTTAAAAATTCAACTAGGATTCAACTCCCCCTTCCTTGTACCATATTGATTCTAATTGTAAGCCACCAGTGCGCGCGTAACTGCAGGTGTCGCAGCTGTCATATCCATCATCTAATACAGTCCGTCATTTACCCAATTATCCAAAAAATCAATACCCAGAATGCTCGTTTTTTTTAGAAAATTGGTATTTAAAAAAAATTTATGTCAGGTCGGGCAGCCTTTTTCAAACAGACTAAAGGTGGTGGCTATAGAAAAGGAAAGAAAGAGTGCATTTCGAGTTATGTTACGAGGGCCCGACCATACTCGAAATGCACTGCCATTCACCTAAAGGCCTCAGAGATTCAACTCTGAGCTCCAGGAAGTTTGACTTCTCTGGAACATACTGACAATTCGATAAAAACATGTGTCCATGTTAATTGAAGAAAAAAAATCTCAATGCTTTGATTTCAAAAAGAACATCGTCATTCAGTTTGAAATGCATTTGACACTTGATAATTGTTGGAAACCGTGAGAAAAGGTTAGAATCAACTGTCATTAGGCACCGACGACAGCTGTCCTATGATGGGTGCATTTTCTCTTTGGCCACTAAGCAACCACTCCATCCCCTTGTACACACGAACGCGGACATCTCCAGAAGACGTTCCCTCATTTCATACAGACAGTCCTTCACTCTCTCTCTCTCTCCAAAAATAATCAATACCCAGAATGTTCGCCCGTTTAACTGGATGGTTTTTGTGCACTATGGGAAGCATTATTTTAGTATACGCAGACGAGAGAATAGCACCAAATGTTCCCTGGGAAATTTCTATATTATTTCTTATGTTCACACCAAAACCCGAATGGTTTTCTCCAAAAATAGAAGAAAAACGAATCGTATTTTCGGCAATTTCTGGGATGGCTCAGTATTCATTCATTTGCAACATTTTTTATATTGCGTATATCCACGATCGTAGGGTGAGTGTCCTCTCTTTAATGTAAATTCCATCCGAATTCAGGTTAACCTTTACTACGCTAGAGTCCTGGGAGTAATGTTTCAGTTCTACTACATCTAGCTCTGCGGCTGCAATGACAACTTTCTGATTCCCAAGCGACCATTCAAAGTCAACTGGTGTTTTCTCAATTTGCTCACCACATTTTTCGTAATCACTGGCTACATAATCTCAATTTACGGATGGACCTCCAATGTATTTCTGCACATCTACTCGTACATTCTGTTTCTCGAAGCTTATATCACTTGGATCACCAAAGAGTTCTACCTTATTCCGAAAGGATTTTTCAGCAATGATTACTGGGGTTATTACAAAATTATGACGGCTACATTACACACAAAATACTGATTTTATGCTTCCAAATTTCTACTCGAATAAAGATGATCTACTCCACCTTTTTTTCTTTAAATTATGGGAGAAATGTGAGAAAAAAATGATACCTGAAATTGAAAACCCTGTAACTGGCGAAAGACGAATCGAAAATTTCGAATTACAAGGAACTAAGTACGCATTAAAATTTTCTAAAAACGGAATGAATGTCAGGTCGGGCAGCCTTCTTCAAACAGACTAAAGGTGGTGGCTATCGAAAATAAAAAAAAAAGAGTGCATTTCGAGTTATGTTACGGAGGCCCGACCATACTCGAATTGCACCGCCATTCACCTAAAGGCCTCAGAGTTGCAACTCTGAGCTCCAAGAAGTTTCACTTCTATGGAACATACTGACATACATCCACCCCCCCCACTTATGACGTTTTCCATGCGGCACACTCATTACCTCTCATTACCCCACCACGTCACTGTGCGTCTCCACCTGTCCGCCATCTCCAGCACTCGCAAATCGATAAAATTCGAATCATTTCTCAAAAAATGATCGCCAGATTAACTGGATTGATAGTTTGCTTTTTCACCGGCATAACCATATTGCATATTGATAAAGGAAGATCACCAACTTCTTTAAATGATATGTGGGTCCTTTTCCTGTTACCAGTGCCGGATTTCTTCTATCCAGAAATCGAAGAAAAACGAATAGTCTTCTTGACAACTTTCGGTATGGCCCAATGCTTGTTTTTCGCAAACTTATTTGTCGTTGCCATAATTCAAAGAATTTGCGTGAGTTGTTTTAAAAATTATTTTTGTATTAATCAATATGAGTTCAGGTAAATTTGTACTACGCTCGAGTTTCAGCAGTGATGTTCTACTTTTATTACATGTGGCACCTTGGCTGCCATAACAACTTCATAATCCCTAAGCGACCATTCAAAGTCAACTGGTGTTTTCTCAATTTGCTCACCACATTTTTCGTAATCACTGGCTACATAATCTCAATTTACGGATGGACCTCCAATGTATTTCTGCACATCTACTCGTACATTCTGTTTCTCGAAGCTTATATCACTTGGATCACCAAAGAGTTCTACCTTATTCCGAAAGGATTTTTCAGCAATGATTACTGGGGTTATTACAAAATTATGACGGCTACATTGCACACAAAATACTGATTTATGCTTCCAAATTTTTACTCTAATAAAGATTATCTACTCCACTCTGTTTTCTTTAATTATGAGAGAAATTTGAGAAATTACAATACTTTAATTTGAAAACAGTACTTTTTTTTATTTTAACTGACGAATACGGCTCAAAAATTTGAATTAATTTTCAGAAAATTGAGTCAATGTCAGGTCAGACAAGTGAGAAAAAACGATACTTTAAATTGAAAACCCTGTAACTGGCGAAAGACGAATCGAAAATTTCGAATTCAAAGGAACTAAGTACGGATTCAACTTTCCTGAAAGCAGAATAAATTTCAGGTTAATGGGAACATACTGACATCCACCCCGCCCCCCCCCTAATGACGTCTCCATTATGGCACACTCATTGCCCCACCACGTCACTGTCTGTCGCCACCTGTTCGCTCTCTCCAGCACTCGCAAATCGATAAATCTTACGTTATTGTTCAAAAATGTTCATCCGATTAACTGGATTCATAGTAAGCTATTTCATCAGCATAAATATATTGCATTGTGACAGAGGAAGGCCACCACCTTCTTTTTATGATATGTGGGTCCTTTTCCTGTTTCCAGTGGCAGATTTCTTCTATCCAGAAATCGAAGAAAAACGAATAGTCTTCTTGACAACTTTCGGTATGGCCCAATGCTTGTTTTTCGCAAATTTATTTGTCGTTGCCATAATTCAAAGAATATGCGTAAGTTGTTTTAAAAATTATTTTTGTATTAATCAATATGAGTTCAGGTAAATTTGTACTATGCTCGAGTTTTAGCAGTGATGTTTCACTTTTATTACATGTGGCACATTGGCTGCCATAACAACTTCATAATCCCCAAGCGACCATTCAAAGTCAATTGGTGTTTTCTCAATTTGCTCACCACATTTTTCGTAATCACTGGCTACATAATCTCAATTTACGGGGTCTGACCATAATCAAAAAGAAAACTCATATTCATCTTCATTTCAGTGGCCCTCCAATGTAGTTCTGCACATCTACTCCTACATTCTCTTTCTGGATGCTTATATCACTTGGATCACGAAAGAGTTCTACCTCATTCCGAAAGGATTTTTCAGCAATGATTACTGGGGTTATTACGAAATTATGACGGCTACATTACACACAAAATACTGATTTTATGCTTTCAAATTTCTACTATAATAAAGATTATCTACGAAAACCCTGTTTTCTTTAAGTTGTGGGAGAAATGTGAGAAAAAGCAATACTTTAAATTGAAAACCCTGTAACTGGCGAAAGACGAATCGAAAATTTCGAATCACAAGGAACTAAGTACGCATTAAAATTTTCTAAAAACGGAATGAATGTCAGGTCGGGCAGCCTTCTTCAAACAGACTAAAGGTGGTGGCTATCGAAAAGGAAACAAAGAGTGCATTTCGAGTTATGTTACGGGGGCCCGACCATACTCGAAATGCACTGCCATTCACCTAAAGGCCTCAGAGACAACTCTGAGATCCAGGAAGTTTGACTTCTCTGGAACATACTGACATATCCCCCTCATCCCTCCACGTCATTGCGTGTTTCATCCTGTTCGCCCTCTCACTGGTATAACCATTCTTCTATTCTAATAAAGATTTTCTTAGTTAACTCTTTCTTTTTTACTACAAAATTTAATTTTCTGCGAAAATCAAATAAGTTTTGAACTGAAACATACTCACCCATAAGTATTCCAATCGCCGGCGCTGGTCCATCTGCTCCGGCACTCAATCTCGACGTACTATCATGGCATTTGGTCTTGGACAGACGTTGGGGATTCGACTCTCAGCTGTGCAGCTTCACTGCCAGCTCCGTGTAGGCATTGCTGGAAGTTCCGTGTCGACTCGTGGTTCCTGGATCATCTTGGGTTGAGGCTTGAGAGTTGCTCCCGACTAACCGCGTGCTGAAAGAAAATAACATTAACAATGATAAAATTGGAAAAAAAAATGATTTGTGTACTTTTTTCTGATAGTGATTCAACTTTTTTATCTGTGAAATTTGAAATTGAAGAAAACGTTGTCACTACTTGTCTCTCCACAAAATTATTTTGTACGTAGATCATACTCGAGGAATGATACTGCTAAAAGAAGAAGAAGGCGCGCTGGTTGGTAGATCAAAAGACTAGAATACCGTTTGAAAATCAGCAAAATATGCTCTTGCCTTCTGATTCGCCATGCAGAAAACACGTGTTCAAAGATACAAGGATGCTTTGAAGAGAACAAGTCCATCGTCCGAGGAAGGGTTCCACGCCTTTCACTTTGTCGTCGGTCTTCTCGGAACGATCCTCTTCAACGCCGTAGAGACAGTCCAGCGAGACAAGGAGGAGTACAAGGAGCAGATAATGAGCATGTCGCCCTCCACAATAACGGCTACGCTCTTCGCTTTGCTTCTCTGCGTCCCCGGAATCGAGTTCCTGACTGCCTGCCCATTTCTGATCAACATTATCATGTTGTTCATCGAATTCACCGGGCACAGTCATGGATCTGCGATTGGACTTAATGAGTTCAGAAAAATAATTGAAATTGAAAATAATTTATATTTCAGTCATCTACGGGACGTACATGGGCAAGGGCTTCGGATGGAGGACGATGGGAATCGTCAATGCATTCGCGCTGCTCGTCAGTCCGCTCTTCGCGCAAAGGATCCTCTCCACTGATTCGGCAGTCTCTGAGTTCTACACGAAAGCCGGGATTGTCTCCCTCATCCAGCTTGTCGCTTTCCTTTTTGCAGTCTACTGTCCAGTCATCATCACGAAGAAGAACATCGTCTGGGCAATCAGAAGACCCTTCTCTCCAGAAAGCTGGTCACGATTGCGCAACTGGACATGTATCGTTGAATTTCTGGACTACTGTGATCTGACGAACGAGATGCTATTTCACGAGAACGATCTGAATGCGATGAATGCCCGTCGGTCATCAGTCAACCTCCGACCCAGCGATCTGTCATCATCCCACCGAGACCTCCTTGGAACCCCCGTCGCTTTGCTCTCAAGCATTGTTGATGGGAAAAACAAAGAGGTGGTGGTCGATGTTCATCACAGCATTGCGATTACGGAGCGAGGACGCGAGGTCATGGCTGGTGGAACGCCGGAATTCCATGTTCTCCGAGCGATTCGGCGGAACGGACTACCCCTTTCAACCCTCAAAATGAAGAAGGCCCTCCGTCTTTCCGGAAAAGCTATCGCCGAAGCGCAAGAATTGGGATGGATCGAGGTGAAGGAGGGATTCGCTGATGTCAGAGCAAATGCGCCGAAAACCGACCCCATCAAAGATCTCCTGGATGCCGTTCAAAAGTCGATCAGTATGAATGATGAAAGTCCCCTGGAGAAGCTCACTATTGAGCAAAAGAAGACGCTTCGGAGCCGGATGTTCTTAGAAGAAGATATTATCATCATTGCTACTATCTTGGGAAACAAACAAGAAAAGTTCTTGATGAAATGTCACTTCTTCAACGAACAGAACGATGAATCCGCAAGCTCTTCTCCGATTTCTTCCCCCTCCCCTGCCTAAATTAACCTCTTTCACGTATCTTATAAATAACTAACTATCTATTTTATTATAAGTTTTTTTCCGTATGGGCTATTCCCTTATTACATTCAATGTAACGCCTAATAAACGGCTTAATCTCTCAAACTGAATCGTCAATCGCTCGTGAACCAAACCGAACAGGAGACGCGTGGGAAAGAGCCCTACATTCGGAGCCGGGGGCACAACAAGACGACACAAACATAAAAAAGGAAATACTCACCAGCGATGCTCGATCCTCCTCCGTCCAATCGCTTTCCGCTAGTCGTCGTCGTCGTCGTCGCTTCCAGTTCTGCATGACGTGGTCGCCGTCATTTTGTGCCTGAAAATATAAATTTTAAGAAAAAAAAATAGGAAAAATTCAAAAAAAGATAAAAAAGAGACGACAAAGTAAGAAAATCGACGGGACCGAGAGCAATTTTGAAAAAAAGGTCCACATGGACCAAAAAACGCCCAAGAAGCGAAAACAAGCGTGAAAAATCGAGGAAAAATAAATTGGGATCAAAGTAACAACAAAAAGTTTCAAAACTTAGCGCCGGAGCGTGAAAATGTGTAAAAAATAGATCAAATAGCATGAATTCCAGCTTAAATTTGAACAAAAAAACGAAAAGCTTGCCGAAATATCAATGGAGCGCACTTGCAACACTCTGCGCCTCTCGGTTTTACACGCTCTCTCGCTCACAAAAAGCTTGACTTTTTCAATGCGTTTTTTAATTTGCAAATTTTAAAAATTTCCAGTTTTTCCCATTTCCCGTATTTTTAAAATTTAAAATTTTTTGAATTTCAATTTAAAAAAACATAAAAATGAAAGAAATTTTCATTTGCGTTTTTTTTCAAAATATTCGGAAAAACTCGTATTTTTTCTTGAATTTTATTATTTAAATAATAAAAATCTGCTAAAGAAAAAAAAAAACAAAATATTTACATTCATAATTCTGTGGAAATGGTACCCTCCACACACTCTCTCGCCTCACTGCAATTCCTCTCTTTCTCTGCGTCTCTCGCCAACTTGATCTCTCGCCCATGCACTTTTCTTTCGTATTTTTGATTTTTTTATTTGTTTTTTTGCATTTCCAATTCAGTTTTCTGATTTTTAGTGATAAATTCATAAAATTTATACGAAAAAACGTGTAAATTGTGTTTTCGAAACGAAAATCTTGGATTTTTCGCGATTTTTTCAAGTTTTTAGGCTAATTTCTTGGTTTTTGCTGTTTTTTTTGCTTATTATTGATTTTTATCCGTTTTTTCAAGTGTTTTTATTTTCAGAAAGCGAAATACCATGACTTTCTACAACTCGGACACTGACAGCGATGAAGGACTTTATGAGTCGGTGAGTTCTTAAAAAAAATTGTTTAAAAATTTTGAATTTATTGTGAAATCAAGCAATTTTATGGGAATTAAATATCGATCGGAAAATGTAATTAAAAATTTGAAAAAAAAAATTTGGAATTATTTTCCCAGATTTCTGAAAAAAAAAAAATTTTTTCAGAATTTCTGCGACGATTCTCTGGATTTTCGTCGGAATTTCAGTCCACAAGCCATCGATTATCAGACGTGGAAGAAAGACGTCGGCGGACTGATACAGTCGGAAACGGTGGGTTTTTTATGAGGAAATTGAAGAAAAAAAAAATAAATTATTTTTTAAAATATTAAAAAAATTGTTTTTGAACGAGAAATTATTGTCAAAAATTGAAAAAAATATGTTCCCCCTAAATTTGAATTTTTCCAGCACGTTCTGCTCGACGACGACGAGAAACTTCGCATGGCGATCACTCAGGCAATGTTTTTGGAGACGGCTTCGGAGAATTTGCTGATGAAGAGAAAACAGCAGATTGAGTGGGTTTTTTAAATTAAAATTTGAAAATCTAAGTGATTTTCCGTTTTTTAATGGAAAAGGAGGCTCAAAATAATCGCGAAAATTTTTTTAATTTTTTTTCCAGACTTCTTGACGATTTGCGTGAGAAGGAGGGTGGCGCGGCCGCAAAACTGTTCGAAGACGTGAAGCCGTTGCTGAAAAATGACTTGGGACTGCGTTGTGAGTCGATTGGTTTTTTAAAAATTCTGGAAATTTAATCGGTTTTTTTACGTTGAAAATTTTATTTTTTTTCACTTTTTAATTTTTATTTTTAAAAATTCCAATTTTAATTTTTTTCAAATGTTTCCAGACGATTCCATAGAACAAAACCTGACATCAGCGATCGCGAAATCGAAACAGCCGCTGAACACGGTACCGGACGTCACTCAGCCACCACCATCCATAATCCAACTGCCACCAATGAATCTGCCACCGCCGAGCACTCCAAATGCGAGTTTTGTGAGTTCTTCAGTTGAAAAATGGTTTTAAACAAGGACAATTATGATTTTTGATTTTGGAATGAATTAGGGAAATTTTAGAAATTTTTCAAAAATTGGAGAAAAAATGCTGAAAATTTGTTTTTTTTCGAATTTGTTTTTGGTAATTTTTAATTTTTTGAAGTTAAAATTTATTTATTTTTTGTAGATGACACTATTGAAATTTTAGGAATTAAAAAACAATTATAAGTTTAAAAAAAAATTGCAAATTCTAAAAATTCTAAATTTTCAGAAATATTCAAAAATCGGAATTTTCGAATAAATTTATGAGAATTAAAAAGTCAAATTTTCTATTTTTCTTATTTAACTCTTGCAAAATATCAGAATTTAAAAAAAAAAATTGAAATGTTAAATTATCAAAAATTGCGAATTTGTTTTAGAAAGTTTGCGAAAACAAAAATTCTGAAATTTTATTTTTAGAATTTTTTTATGGGAATTTTTTGTAAATAAAATGTTGTTTTTTATTATTTTTAATATAACAAATGCAAATAATACTAAATCACCCTGTGGCAGGTGCACTTGACGGTCTAATTGTGAGAAAATAGGTCGAAGCCATAGAAAACACGGAAAATAGGTCTTCATCGCTAATTTAGAAGGTTTTGGGGGCCGGCCACCTGCTCTCCTCAGCTAATTGGTCCGTTTGCATTATAGATGGATTTAGAAGCGATGGAAATTTTATTCTGGTACATTTTAATAGATAAAAACATTTTTTTCTTGAATTTTTAAAATTTTATTGATGAAAAAAATCAAATTTTCGCAATTTTCCTCTTTTCTCACTCATTTTCCGAAAAAATTGCAGAAAACCCAGCAATCTCTCCCGGAACTGATCTCCCATCATCTCGTGCCGCCACCGATGAACTCGAAAACCGAATGGTCAGATAAAGAGGAAAAAGAGCATGAAGAGAGCACGTTTGTCGAGCAAAAGCACCGGAATGACGATTCGCCACGTGGTAAATGCACTCGCACAACACTGAACAACACTTGCATGAGCATTTTTTTTAGTTTAATATAAAATTGAAAGTCTATAGAGGCGGAAAAATTAAATTTGAAAAAAATGGAAAAAATTCAAAATTTTTATTTGGAATTTTAAATTTTAAATTAAAAATGTTTATTTAATTTTTTTAACTCAATTAAAATTTGATTTAATTAAAAAAATTTAATTAAGATTATAATTAAAATTTAAAAAAATTTTAAATCAAAAATTTCCAATTTTTTCCGAAAATTAATTTAGTTAAATTTTAAAAAATAGAACAATTTAAATTTTAAATTTAAATTTTGAATTTTTTAAATTTATAAATTTTTAAGTTTAATTGAAGTTTATCTAAAATTAGAAAATTTAATTAAAGTCAACAAATTCTAATTTCTGTCGGAAAATTAATTTTATTTTATTTTAAAAAATAGAACAAATTAAATTTTGAATTTAAATTTAAAGCTAAAATTTTTTTATTTAATATTAATTTTTTATTTTAATTTAATACGCTTTTTTTTTGTTTTTCTATGTTCTTAAAAAATCAAATCGCTCTTTTTCTCGTTCCTGAAATTGTGAAGTTGATATTCAAACGTGGCGTTGGGTCTCGCCACGAATTCTAAAAAATTATGGTTTTTTTTCAAAATTTTTATCCATTTTCATGTGTTTTTTGTCGAGCATTAAATTTTGAAAAAAAAAATTAATTGATGAGTTGGATCCATCCATTTCCGCGTCTCAATCTCAACTTTCATAATCTCAGAAAGACCCCGATGTTCTGCTGTTGTAACGTTTCGCAACTCGATGTTTTTTTCAAAATGCTCTCTCACAATCAGCTTTTTAATCCTCAAATCGGCCGAAAAAATCAATGTCTTGATGTTTTGAGTTGCGAAACGTTACAGTTCTCGGGCTGCCGTCTCCGAGAAGAAAAGAATTGCAATTTCCGATTCCAGGACCCTCTCGTTTCCCGATTGGCGATCAGAGCACCTCGTGGCGCACTCCGTACCATCCGACGCCCCTGCCGCCACCCGAACCGTCCCCGTTCCTCTCTTCTCAATTCACTACCCCGTTCAACCGACTGTCCATTCGGAGTCCGATCAACGGTGGACCGATTGGACCGATCGCTGCGATGGCCGGCCCGACCTTAAGAAGAAGAAGCTTTGAGCGGTCCGTTCGATTTTTTTTTTTTTGGATTTTTTTGGATTTTTTTTTGAAAAATTGGAATTCCGAAAAGTTAGGAAAGCAAAAAGAACTGGTGCTTTTTTTTGCGAAATTTCGTACAATTTAATTTTTTTCTAAATTTTGAAACTATAAAAATAAATAACAATCCTAAAAAATTAATCTAAAATTTAAAAAAAAAATTAGCAAAATTTTAGAAATTTTTTTTCGATTTTTAAAGCAAAAATTCTGTTGAATTTGGTTTTTTTTTCTCTAAAAAGTTTAATTTTAATCTTAAAAAATAAATGACAATACTCCAAGATTGAACTGGATTTAAAACAAATATTGGCGAAATTTTTTGTAATTTTTTACGAATTTTTTTTTTTCTGAAAAATACTATTACTGAAAAATGGGAATTCCGAATTTTGAAAGCAAAAATCGTTATTTTTTTGCATTTTTTTTTGTTTTATTTGATTTTTTTAAAATTATTTTGTAACTAACAAATTTTTTTTTGAGAAAAAACGGAGTCTGTGATTTTTTTCAGGAAATTAAAAAAAAAATTTCTTCCAAAAAATTAAATATTTTTCCGAAGTTTTTGCTTCATTGAATCCCTCTGCATTTTTGTAATTTTTCAAAAGTTTTCTCACCATGTGATCATTGAAAATTTCTGGGCTACACTGTGATATCTTTATTGTACCCAACCACCCAAAACGCTCTTTTCTATTTGTTTTTTTCTTTACCAAGGGTAAATTGTAGTTTAGTGTACTTTGTACTAGTTGTTTGTACTATACAGTGTAATTGGTCAACACACTGACGACACGAGGCCTTGTTTTATTGATTTTTGCAGGATTTTTGGAATGGTTTTTTTAACAAGGTTCTTCAGAGTCTGATTTTTTTGAAAATTTTTTTTGGAGATTATATATTTTTTAAAGATTTCAATTTTTACACGTTCTTCTCTAAATTCCTCAAATTCCGGAGATTTTTTCTTCTTTTTAAAAATGTAATTTTTCAAATTCCATTTCCATTTCTCCGGATTATTTGCACTTGTAGCCTACACGGCTGATTCTAGTCACAATCTCATCCGAGAGATCTTCCGCCCGCCAGCGTTTCCCTCCTTGTTCTTTGCCGCCTTTTCCATTTATTTATCATCATTCAATCCATTGTTTTTCTGTTTGTTTTTCTAAACTCAACAACTCCCACGTGTTTTTTTCTGCGGCGGGTATAAAATGCGGGAAAACAGGGAGCAAAAGTGGATTTTTCGAATTTTTAGAATTGTTTTTTGAAATTGAACATTTTTCGTGATATTTCAATTTTTTCAATTAATTTACTTTAAATTTGAGGTGGAAAATTGATTTTTGCAGTCTTTTTCCTTTTTTTACCATGATTTTCGCAATATCATCTTTTGATAATCCACGATTTGCATCACCAAATTGTGTGTATTCAACTGTCGATTTTGCAAACGGAACACACAATGAAAATCGACAGGACGGGGTTTATCGTTGATTCCGATCGAATTTTCGCCATTTTCACGGTGAATTCATCGGGAAAATTCGTGAGAATACGGGTATCTGACACCTCATCGGCCAGCACCGTGCGGCAAACAGTGCCAACCAGATATTGATTTTTGCATTTTGAAAAATGGTGTTTTTGAAGAATTTTTGTTTGAAATTGTTAGTTTTTATTCAAATTTGTCTTTTTAAAAAAATTTAAAAAAACAAATTAGATATGAAAAAGGTTTCTGTTCACAAAAAAACATATATTGGGTCCCGCCACGAATTTCAAAATAAATAAAAAATTACGGTATATTTTGACGATTTTTTCAAAATTTTGTTTCCAAGACTGATATTTTCATCCATCGAAAAATGAGAAATGGTTGGAAATTGCAGTTTTGAGAATTAAATTTTGAAAAAAAATCTTCAAAATATTGTTATTTTTTTTTCTGAAATTCGTGGCGGGACCCAATTTTGGATTTGAATTCAATTGTCATTGTTCGAATATGATAATTTTTTTCTGGTTTTTTTCTATTTTTTTTTTAAATTTCAAAAGTAGCAAGAAGTTTTTAAAAATTAGGAAAAATACCAGAATTAATTGCAAACTTCAAAATATTTTTCCCCATGGAAATCAATTTTTTTTGATTATAGTAGATTTTTTTCAAATTTTGAATAATTTTCTCACCGTTAATTGGATTTTTTCGCGAATATTTCAAAAAAAAAAATTTGCATTTTTTTTCAAAAATACAAAGTTTGACCATTTTTCAAAAAAAAAGTACCGAAATTTTAAATTTAAAAAAATTTAATTAAATTTATTATTTTTTTCAATACAGTAATTTGATTTTTAATTTTTTCCTTGAATTTTCTTTCTACCTTTTTTTCTAAAAAAATAAATTATTTTTTTTCGTAAATTTTCCAATTTCCAATTTTTCCAGCGCCCCTCCATTCTACCATCCCAACTCACCGCCTGGTCTCGTCGGTGTCAACGTCCGTGGCATTTTCGTCGGAAGACGTCGTCTCGGAAAACCGTCTTCAGAATCGTTCAGAAGACACTCATTCGGCAACAACTTCAATCGCTAGACGAGCTGAGAAAAAGGTGCCTTTTTTCGTTTTGTTGAACTTATTTTTTTCTCAAATTAATAATCGTTTCATTGTTATTTTTTTCACGTTCTCATGTTTTTTCTGGAATTTTTCGGAAATGTTTTTTCTGATTTTTTTTCATTTGTAATCGGGTAGTTATCAGTTATCAGGGAAGACATTGGGAGGTGTGGAAATTTGAAACATTTAAAAAAAATTTAAATTTTTTAAGTAATGTTTTGAAATTTTTACAAAATTTTTTTGTTTTTCGAATTTTGGAAAATTCAGAGATAAATTTTAGCTTCCAACTGGTTTTTTCTCAAAAATTTAAATTTTAAAAATATTGGAAAAATTGGAAAAATTTGATTTTCGAAATCATGAAAAATTATTTTTTCATGTTGGAAATTTTTGAAAAAAATTAAAAATTAAAGCTTAAAAATGTGAAAAAATCCAAATCAAAAATTAAAATTATTTTCAAAAAATTTCTCTTTTTTTTGTATTTTGGAGTTCTGGGAAATTCGGAAAAAATGTTTTTTTTTTTTCGAAAATTCAAGTTTTTTTTAATATCTTAAAAATTGGATTTTTTTTGAAATTTTAAAAATTTCAATTATTTTAATTTTTCAATGTTAATAGCACGAAAATCAAATTTATGAGATTTTTGTAATTAATTAATTAATTTTTTAAATTGATTTCCAACAAAAAATACATAAATTTCGAGATTATAATTTTTGAAAAAAAAATTTCAAGCTTCAGAATAAATTTACAAAATTTGGAGAAAAGTCACATTTTTCAGAGTTCTCTGTGTCCTCTAATCACGAAAAATTCCAACAAAAATTGCAGAAATCAAAAAAAATTCAACAACAAAACAAATCCACAGTTCCTTCCACCCAACCCAAACCCAAAGAACAATTTGCTCTCTGTGTCTCTCCATTCCCCCTTATCACTCCTTATCACTCATAATCAATTCACGTGTGTCCACGTGAATTTGCTCGCCGAATGCTCCTAGCGCGCCTCCAAAAATCGTATGATCGGACCATCTGGACGCATTATATTTCTGCAATCGGTTTATCAGTGACGACCGGATGACACTGATAAAAATATGTTTGCCGCCCGCGGCCGAGATTGGCGTATTTAAGATGCGGAAATTTTAAAGAAAAAAATGATGATCTGGAATTTTTTTTTAATTTTTAAATTTTTTCATTGTGACGACGCAACGGAAATTTCCGTTTTTGAGGTTTTTTGATGCGACAGTGTAGTGATAAGAGTGATAAGAGGCTGCTGGATGGCGTGTTCTTTTTTGGGGGAATTTTTCTGATTTTTTTGAAATTTAATTTGGGTATTTTTGGAAAATTTGAAAAAATTGATTTTTTTTAATGTCAATTTGAAAAATTAAAATTTGTTAAGTTTTCAAATTCGAAAATGAGAAACTCAACTTTTAATGAATTTATTGATTTTTTTTTTAATTTTAGAAACATTTAAATTGAACAATTAAATTTTGAATTCAAAAAATTTAATTTTTTTTTCAAAAGTCGATTTTTCAAAAATTAACTGAATTTCTTGAAAATTAAAAATCAAATTTTTGAGTTCAAAAAATTCAATTTTTAAAAATTTTGAATTTTTAGAAAATTTTAATTTTTAAAAATTTAAAAATTAAAAAAAAAATCCATTTTTCAAAATTAAATGAATTTTTTTGAAAAATTAAAAATTCCAATTTTTCATGTTTTCATTTTTTTTTAAATAAATGGGGCATTTTTTTAAAAATATGAAAAAAATTCAATTTTTAAAGAAAAATTTTCAAAATTTTAAAAATTAATCAAAAAAAATTTTCCCTCAATTTTTCCTCAATTTTCCGTCATCTTTCGTCAGTGATCTTTGCCAATTTCCTTCTGCACTGATAAGTTAGTTGATAGACACACACACACACACACACATGTACTCATTTTGCACAATTTTGGCATTTTTTAGTGGCAAAATTGGAAGAAATTGAAGAAAATTATATAAATTTCAATTTTTTAAAAATTGCAACAACAACAAAAAATTGTTTTCCTTTTCGATTCTCTGATTTTCGACTGATCAGTGATGTTAAGGGCAAATTGATAAGGATAAGGATGGTGATAAGATATTATTATCAAGTTATCACCAAGAACACTTGCCCTTTTATCACTGGGAAAGTACACTTTCAAGTTCCTCTTTTTTCTCGTTTCCACCTGCAAAAACCGCATTTGTTTACGGAAATAAAGCAAGCCGCCACAAAGTTCTTCCAACCGCCCCAAAAACCATGATAAACTGATAAAGAAACTGGTGTGATTCTAGGCCCCGCCCACTTTTCCACCCCTCACTGATAACTGATAGTCACCCGAAAAAGAAATTTTCGCGATTTTTGTTCATTTTTTACCATTTTTCTCATTCTCGGTCTCGCCACGCCACGAATCAAGCGATCTTCGCTAAATATTTTTTCCCTATTTTTTCTCAATTTTTCCGATGAAATTTTTGTTTATTTTTCCAATCATTTTTTCTTTTTTCTTCTTCTTCGTTCCACGTATAGTTACCATCTATACCTCGATATCTGTATTTTCGGGTCTCGCCACGAATCATGGGACACACCGCCGGCGCCCGTCGCATCTCGCCACGTCACAGTCCGCCGAATTTGCGGCGAACACCGCCGAAATTCCGGAAAGTGGTGGTGCTGAAAGTGAAGGTTTGCAAAGGGAGAGAGAGAATTATTGATTTTTAAGAAAAAAGTGATTTATCGATTTTTTTTTCATTTTAGAGACCAGCGACACCAGAAGAGGATCCGGTCATGGATGAGCTGTTGTTGTCGTCGAAATTAAAGTTTGTTTTTTTTTTGAAATTTTGAATTTTTGGAATTTAAATTAAAAAAAAAAAACTTTGAAATCGGGAAAAAGGTTTTTTTTTTATTTTTCGGAAAATTTTTAACATTTCAAAATTTTTTAATTACAGAAGAGTAATCACAATTTTCAAATAATTATTGAAAATTTAGATTTAAAAAAAAAAGATTTTTGGGAAGAAAAATAAATTTTCAAACTTCGAAAAATATAATTTTAAAAATTATTTTATAAAATCAAAATTTAAAACAACTAAAAAATGATTTTTATTTTTTTCAGTTTTGATTTTTTTGTTAATAGATTGCGAAAATTTTAAATTGAAAATAAAAAAAACTGAACAAAAACGTAATCAGAAAAATATTTATCGAAATTTTTAAATTTTTTTAAAACTAGAATTAAAAAAATTCAAATTTCAAATTTTCAGAGTTTTTAATTTTTGTAGAAGATGCGAATTTTTTTAAATTTCAAAATTTGATGGTTGAAAAAATTTCTAAATAACTAAAAATTATTAAACTTAGAGTTGGAGAATTTTAAATTAAAAAATTATATTTTGATTTTTTTCCTTCAAATTTTCCGCAAAAAAGATACACATTCTCCTGGAAACAACAAAAAATGCAAACCACCAATTTTCCTATCAATCTCCCCATTTGCAGACGGGTCGATTCAGCGACAGGAAGTGTATCGCCACGTGTCACTGCTCCAGACGCCTCCTCGACCACTCCGAATGCCGCATTGCCGACGGCCACGACGCCGACACCGCGTCAGAAGACACCCAAGACGCCGTACGTCATTCTGCCCGCCTGCGACTCTTTCGAGAAGTTCCGCAAGACGAGTCGAGTCGCTGTGGATATTGGTTTGTGATGGGGGATGGATTTTCTGAAAAATTTTGAAGAGATTTTTGAATTTTTCTGTGATTTTTGAAATTTAACATTAATGGGATTCTAAAGTTTTTCGAAAATTCATGGAATCATTTTTTTAATTTCAATTCGGAAGGAAAGAATTAAGATTTAAAAAAATTGTTTTTTCAACAGGATTTTGAAGTTTTAAAAAATACAATTTTTCAATTTCAGAGTAGAGAATCGAATTTTAAAAAAAATGCAAAAATTTTTTTTTTCAAATTTTCAAAAAAACGCTATTTTTTTTTGATAATGCCCAAAACTTTACAAATTTTTCCAAATTTTTTGGGAAAATCTTTTTTTTTTCCTATTATTTAAATTTTTAATTTTTAAAATTAAGATTAAGTTTCAAAAAACTCCAAAAAAATTAATTAAAACAGTTTTCGTTCAGGTGGAACTCTGATAAAAGTCGTCTACTCGTCGGTCATGGACGAAGAACTTCCGGAAGAGGCCCTCAACAACGGACAGACTCGAAAGTGTGTGTATGAAGACGGAAAACGGGTGCTGGTCAATTTCAAGAAGTTCACCGATCTGGATCGATTCATCAATTTTCTCAGAGAGGTTTGTTTGATTTTTAGGAAGTTATCCTGGCAAATTTGGGAAGGGAGTCTAGTTTGTAGTGCAAATAATTTTTTACAGAAATCAAAAAAATGAATTGAAACTTTTTTAGGCTAAAAAATTAATTTTTAATTTCAAAATTCAAATTTTAAAAAAATTGGGTCAATTAAAAAAAAATTTCAATTTTTTTTTGAATTGAAAAATTAAAAATCAATTTTTGAGTGTGGACATAATTTTTGCGGATTTTCTTTATTTTTTGTAAAAAATCTCATTTTTCAAATGTTTCAAGTCGAAAAAAATTTTTTAAATAAAAAACAATAAATTTAATTTTTAATTTCTAAAATTAAAAAAAAAAGAATTATTTTTTCAAGGTCTGGACAGACCGTAAACCAGGAGACGTGATCCATTGCACCGGTGGCGGATCCTACAAATATTCCGAAATAATTATGAAAGAATTGGGAGTGCGATTGCAACGAACCGACGAGATGCGCTCGTTGATCTTCGGTGTCAACTTCCTGTTGAGCACCAATGTCGACGAGAGCTTCACCTATCATCATGATGCCATTGGAAGGAATAAGTGAGTATTTGTTGGAAATTGGGAAAAAAGACAAAGTTTAAAATTTTTAGATTGTGAAATTGTTAAAAACAATTTTTTCAATTTGCAATTTATTTTTAAAAAATTTCGCTTATCTGAAAAATTTTGAATTTTTGAAATTCATTTTCGCAATTTTTAAATGTGATTTTTAAAATCTGTTTTCGGTTTTTTTGAAATTATTCTCGGAAATTTTCAAAAGTTAAATATTTAAAAAAAAAATTAAATATTTAGATTTTTTCTGCTAAACTAAAATGATTGGATTTTGGCAGTTCCATTTTTTAAATTTTGGGAATAAATGTTTTCTGCGAAACTGAAAAAATTGATTCGGAAGAATGAGAATTAATTATTAAAATTTTGAAAATTCAGTTTTTTTAAAAAATATTTTTGTTAAACGTTGATTTAGCAAAATTTATTGTCAAAATCGATTTTTCGGATATTTTTCAAAATCTCCACTTTTCCAGATTCCAATACCGCCCTATCGCCGCCGACCTCATCTACCCGTTCCTGCTGGTCAACATCGGCACGGGAATCAGTATTCTGAAAGTGGATTCGCAGACAAGCTACGAAAGAGTCGGCGGAAGTTCGATGGGTGGAGGAACGTTCATGGGACTCGGAAGTCTGCTGACACCGGCGCAGAGTAGGTGTTTTTTTGCAAAAAAATATGAGATGGATGACTAACAAGAACTATTTTGAATTGAAAATTGAACGAATTTTTTACTGAAATTTTTTTTGAAAAAAATTCAAAATTTTTGATTATTTTGATTAAAAAAACAGTTTGAGAATTAAATTTTTGATTTTTTTTTGCATTTTTTTGACTTTTAATTTTTTTTGAATTAGTTTTCCCATTTTCCCTGTTTTTTTTTAGACTTTGACGAGCTCCTCGACATGGCAAACCACGGAGATCACCGAAATGTCGACAAATTGGTGTGCGACATCTACGGTGGAGCCTACGATGAGCTGAACCTGAAGGCAGACCTGATTGCCGGATCAATGGCCAAAGTGAGTGATAAGAGACACTAATCACCCGATTTCCGCAGCGGGAAGTGGAAAATTGACGTCAGTTTGATGATAAGAGTGTTTTTTGGACTGGTTTCTGCGGAAATTCAATTTTTTTGGAAATCGGGTGGAAATTGAGGAATTTTTAATAGGAAATGGATGTTAATAATTTAAATTACTCGTGAGTGCAAAAATAATCTTGAAAAATGAAAGTTTAATTTTTTTTTCACTTTTTTCAAAATTTTCTGACGAAATTTCAAAATTCTTTTTTTCTTTTACTTCTGAATTTTTAAAATTAATTTCTGATTGTTAGACAGAACTAAATACTTTGAAATTGGGCCGAATAATTATGGAAACCTAAATTTTTTTTATTAAAAAAAATTATGGATTTTTTCAGTGCAATCGATTCGGCGAAACACCCAAAAAAGTGCCCCATAAACCAGAAGATATCGCAAAATCGCTTCTTCTCATGGTCAGCAACAATATTGGACAGGTAGGCAGTTTTTGGGATTTTTTTTTCAATTTGAATAAAATTTTTAATTTTTTAAATACTAATTTTAAATTTTTTTTTTCTAAATCTGAAAAAAAAAATTATTTCGAATCTCTAAATTATTTTTTTAAATAATCAAATTCAAATTCCAGATGGCCTATTTGTACGGAACTCGCTACAACCTGAAAAGGATATATTTCGGAGGATATTTCATTCGTCAAGATCCAATTACCATGCGAACACTCTCTTTTGCCATCAATTATTGGAGCAAGGTGGGAATTTTTGAATTTGAAAAATTTAAGATATTCATTTTGTTTTGGAGATGGGAAGGGCTGAGCTCAATTCTGAGGCAGATTTACTTGAAAAACTACACTAGAATCAATAAAACCACTGAAAAAATCTAAAAATCGATAAAAACCATGAATATTGGACATTTTGCAAAATATGATTTTTTTTTCCGATTTTTGCGGCATTTTAATCTCAACTCTTACGATCTCAAGAACGAATAATTACGAAAAAAATGGGAAATTTGAAAAAAAAAAAAAAACAATTTTACAGGGAGAAATCGAAGCGCTGTACCTGAAACACGAAGGATACCTCGGCGCGATGGGCTCGTTTTTGGACGAAGACGGCAAATTGGACGAGTAAAATTTCAATTTCAATTTCAATTTTTTTTTCTCCATTTTCCCAATTGTTAATTCAAAATTCAAAAACCATTCACTTTTACTTTACCATCAATTGCTCCTCCTCCCCCTCTCCCCCACTTCCCCACCTCCTTCCTCTCCTAATCAGTCATAATCTTCTCGTGTCGAGACCTTTTTTTCTATATTTTTCATTGTTTTCTTTCCCACAGAATGAGCTAATGTAAGATGTATTTATTTTCCAGATTTTTTTCAGAAAAAAATATTTAAAAAAATTTTCAAAGTTTTTTTTTTTTTAAATTTTGATGTTAACTTCCTCAGTTTTCATACATTTTTTAAAAATTTTTTGTTTAAGATTTAATTCTGTTTTTAGGTTAACAATAAGGTTGAGCGCCGAGGAGTGGCTAACAGCGAACACATGGGTTTTTATTGGTGAGTATTTATTTATGGTGTCGTGGCATTTTTAAAAAATCGATAGTGGCTGACAAAAAATTATAGTACTGTGTTGGCCATGGAACGTGAACGTCACGGTGAATTATTGCAGATGTCTCCTGCCAAAAAAGCCGCCAACAACTACCGTTTCCGTGACGAACCCGCGGCTTCGCAGCATCTTCTTCTGGTCGTTCGTGAAGCGATCGAGAGAAGAATCCTTTCCTTCCTCGGCCATTGCCATTTGGATGTCCTTCAGAAGCACTCTGACCGGGTCTTCGGTAGGAGCATCCGCTTGGCAGATGACGTCGGTTCCTTCGTCAACGAGCCAGTTGTTCCTTCCCCCGAACAGCAGTCCTTCGTCAGCAAAATCGTAGTCTTGTCGGAGAGTGGTGGCGTTAGAAGGTGTTTCAGCGGTTTGAAGTACTTGGCCATCCGTTCGCGAGTACTTCGAGACCTCTCTCTGTTATCAACAATTCTTGCTCCACCACCATCTCTGTCCGCTTGCGATCGTTCCTTTTCTTGTAGAACTTTTCCGAGAAAGTTGACAGTCTGAGCGACAAGAGCACGATAAACCTCCGGAATCTGGTTGCGTTTCTTCTCGAAGTCGATCAGCTCCTTAGTTAGATCGAAAAACTCGACAAACTCTGCGAACAGCCTTGTTGTGCGGATCCTTTGCCACATCCGTACAGAGCACAATCCATGAATTGCTTGAAGAACTTTGCCTTTCGGGGAAACTCTCCAATAACTTCGTCTGTCCTGGTACGTGAGCCATAGCTGGATGAGTGTAACCACAATGGACTTCAGTTCCATATGATGCATTGGGCTCCCGTTGATCATCGGTATGCAGGTGACGAATATAGAAGAAGCCCTGTTACGTTCATCACAGCCATCACCTTCCATCCGAAACTGTTTCCCATGTACAACGAGTAGGCAACTGAAAGGTAATTTTTGGTTTAATTGTGATTTATTTTCAATCCATACACTTACCTAGACCAATCGAAGAAGCCTCGCTGTGGTAGTTGGCTCGCATTCCCAAGACGCAGATGTTGAACATCATCGGACACATGGTGAGCAGTTCGATGAGTGGAAGGCAAAGTGGAAGTATGGCGATTGCGGCGGCGACTTTGGTGGATGGAGAGAACTTGTCGATTTTCTCCATGTACGTGTCGTCCGGTCATTGCACCATTTCCACGCAGTTGAACAGCATCAAGCCCAGCATTCCGATGATAAAACGGCACACTTCTTGTACCAAACGGCCCAGTTCGGTTTCGGTGCAACTCTCGGCATGATTCCGTGGTTGAAGCGAACGTTGAACTCGTTTAGGCTACTGAAAAGTAGAATTTGTTGTTCATTTGCGTTCAAATTATAAATTTGATCCGTTTACCTCGTGTACGTGTTGTCTGGTCATTGCACCATTTCCACGCAGTTGAACAGCATGAAGCCCAGCATTCCGATGATGAATCGGCGTCCAAAGGTGAAGCGAATGTTAAGCTTATAACTATTTTTTATTGATTTTCACCCAGTGAAAATTCAACAATTATTTGATCTATTTATTTATCGACATCGACGCGCGAATTCCTTTTTCCGAGTGTTTCTAGTTTTGATCTACCTTCATTTTCATGGAAATTTTTGTATATAAAATACGTTGTTTTGAATGAAGTGTTTTGCATTTCTCATGGTAGAAAATTGAAAATTAATTTCTATTTGAAAAAAAAACAATTTATTCTCTGGCAGTGATAAGCGATTGGGCTGGTGATAAGAATTTCGCTTCGTTTTCTGTTCCAGTTTTCACTTGAGTCGTATGCCGTCGATAGCCCTCGTCGAGTAGTTCCAGTACCGCCAGAAAGTTGTTTTCCATGGATTCCTGAATGGAAAAATTATTGAAAAAAGAAAAAATAATCGAATTTAAGTTTTTTGAAAACAAAAAAATTCAGTTTCAAAATTTTTTTTAAAAATTGAAATGGAAAAATGAAATGTTATTAATTGTAAAGTCCAACATTCATTTTTCAAATTTGAAATTTAAAAAATGTGGAAGAGTTCAAATTTTTTAAGTATAAAAGTATTAATAATAAAAATGAAAATTTTTTTTTTGATTTTGAAAAAAATTCCAAATTTTTAAAAATATTTGAAAATATAAATTTGCAAATTTTAATTTTTTTAGTTTAAAAATTTTTAAATTAATTTTAAAAAATTCCACACTTTTTTAAATGTTTAAATTTTAATTTTTTTTTAATTTTGAAAAAAAATTCCAAATTTCCAAATATTCGTTTTTCAAGTATTCAAGTGTTTTTTGATTCAATATTTATTTTGGAAAAAAAAATTAATTTTTCAAAAGTGGTCCACTTTTTTCGCTTTTTTACCACTTTTTTCGGAAAAAAATCCATAAAATTTTTTAAACAGAAATTTTGAAAATTTTCAAATTGCTAAAATGCATTTATTCTCCAACTCACATGAAGAAGTGCCACGACCATTGATAACAGTGATAAATCGATAAAATGCAGAGCAATGACAATTGCCGAGGATAGATGAGTGGTGGGTGTGTAATCGCCGAATCCGACCGTCGAAAATGTGGAAAACGAGAAGTAAATCAAGTTTGTGAACCACATATCTTTCTCAAATATCCAAATGAAAAGCGTTCCAATGGTCCAGAAGACAAACAAGATAACGAGTCCTTTGGTGACTGTCATTACGCTTTTTTTCGGACGACCGCTGAAATTTTTTGATTTTTTGATTTTTGAATTCCCGAGTCAACAGTAGAAGATACAAAAAAGTTGTCAACTACAAAGTTATAGATCTCAATGTGACAAACATTTTTGTAGTTGACAAAAACTTTTCATCTCCTACCGTAACCCAGATATGCTACAGTAATCCTTGTCCACTTACCAATATCCGCAGAGCAAGAACATTGTCCAATTCAAAATCTTGTTACAGCAATTCAAAGCCATTTTTCCGTTATTTCGAAGCACGTAAAGTGTCAGCGCAATGCCAATGATACCGTATACTACAGTAAACATTTTGCCGAGGGTTGTGAAACACACAAGGTTACCGTAACCTGGAAAAGTTGGTTTTTTGGATTTAAATTTTTTATTTTTTGTCGTTTTGATATTTTGATCCAAAAGAAAAGTTAATCTGGACTTTGTAATAAAATAAAATTGAAATTTTAAAACTTTGAAAAAATTTGAAACCGATAAAAAAATTCCAAAAAAAAAAATTTTAATTTTTAATTTTTCCCCTACCAATAGTCGTGATACACGTGAGCACATAGATCAACGCATCCCAATAGCAATCGATATTTTGGGTCGGTTCTTTCACAGAATACATCTCCTCGTAGATCGCTTTTAGGCATTTGTTGGTGTCTATGGTGTCGTTCTGGAAGGGTGTAATTGATAAGTGAAAAATCAATCGATAATCAACCAATTGATAGTTGATCAAAAATCAATCGATAATTTCATTTCACGTACAGCTGGCAGTGGTACGGTACACGTCACCGGCTTGATTTCCCCGTAAAGCCTCTTGGATTTCTCCAGAATTAACTTCCTGTAGTCGTCAACCTAAAACAAAAATCACTGGGCACTGCAAACGCGCTCCACTGAACACACTCACATTTGTCTTTGACCTACGCTCAATGAAATAGATCACCGCGGCGCCGGCAAACACGTAAACTATCCAAACGATCAGGGCAGGGATTATACGACTTTCTGGAAGTTTGGTATTGATTTTTGACTTTGGAATATTTGATTTTTGAGGAAAAATTACTTTTAATCTTGACTAATTTCTTCTTGAACCAAGTGTACTCTTTCGTCTCTTTCGACTTCGACTCTCCCTTTTTCTTATCACCCCCTCGATCCTTCGCTCGATCCACTAAATTGAACAGTGATCTTTGCCGAACGGCCGCCCGTGTTTCTGTCGGCTCATTTTCCAATTTTCTTTGCATAAACTTATCGATTAACCGATTCGCATGGTGGTGGTGATGGTCTTCTCTGCAAAATTTCTTTCCTGATAAATCGTTAACTAAATTTTAAAAAAAAACGCCCTACGTATCCGACGTATCGGATTGATCATGCGCCGTCGTTTCGTCATGTTTCGACTTGCTATCTTTTTCTTGTTTTCTTTGTTTTGATCTGGAATTTTATTTATTTTTTCCATTATGGTATTATCGTTTTCTGGCAATTGGCGAATAATTTCACTGAAATTAGTTGCTCGGAGAGTCGCGCGTTGCGTGTCGCGTGGCGGCTCCGAAAAATCTAGGCTAGTATTATCTTTGAAAGACAAAAGTAATGAATAGGTTTCTAAGTGAGTAAGCTCATAAATTAGTACGTAAGATAGTATTCGATTTTTTGAAAAATAGAAAATTCACTCACTCCGCCATCCGTTTAGCACCCATCAAATATTTCTTTTAAAAAATTGGTAAAATTTTGGAATAGTTAAAAATCAGAAAACTCGAAAAAGGAACTGATTTGACAAAGAAAACACAAAAAACTAGATAATATCAGTGATGGGCATATCAGCAGGCCGTGTCAAGTCATTGGGAAATTGGAATAACAAAATTAGGAAAAGTGGGGTAGCTTATTGTTAGGAGAAAATGATGAAGGTCACGTGGATATTTAAAAATTATAAAAAAATTAATCTAGTTTTGAAAAAATTAATTTTTTTTTTAATTTTTAGTTTTTGAATTTTTTTTTTAATTTCTGATATTTTTAAGTATCTCAAACTTATTTTTTTGGTATCCAATGTTTACATATTTATTTTTATTTTTCTGTTTATTTTTTTATCATTTTTGCACCACTCTCTAGTTAAAAAAAAAATTTGAAGTTAAGTTTTTTGTTGTTATAAATAGAAATTTTAATTTTACAAAAATCGGTAATTCTGTCAAAGTTTATATTTTTCACATTTTTCGATTAAATTTTTTTTTTCAATTTCAATTTTTTTTTCAGTTTCACAAAAATTTTTAAAAAAGTTATATTACACATTTCACTGCAAGGTAGCCCAAGGGAAGAGAAATTTGACTTAACGTAAAAGTTAGGCCACTCACGTAAATTTACACGTGAGCTCGAAATAATTTGTCATTTTCAGTACTTTTACACGTGA
>LR572757.1:0-58447 GCA_900536345.3 Caenorhabditis sp. 39 LS-2015 | reverse complement strand
TTTTGAGCTCCTCCATATGATACGTTTTCACATGTCTTATCATTGTAGAAGTTGGTCCAGAAAATTTCTGGACAACTGTCGGACATTTTGTGCATCTTACGGTCTTGTCGTCAGAGAGAACGAAAAATCGCCAAACATGAGACTGCAGTTTGTCATCATCCATTATTAGTTCGAGAAAATCTACAAAAAAACAAAAAATTAATTCATTTTGCCTTAATTTCTATTGAAATGTTTGGAAAATTACAGAAAAATATAAAAAACGTAGACAAACGAAACGAAAAATTGCGAAAAAAAACGAAAATTGAGTGAGGGACTAGGATATTTCTAGTCCGCGCGGCCGTGTACTCCTCGTGGAAAGCTCGGCTCGGCTCGGCTCGAGCTTTCCATAGGCTCGAGCCGGCTCGGCTCGAGCCGGCTCGAGCTTCAGAAAGCTCGAGCCGAGCCGGGCTCGAGCCGGCTCGAGCCGAGCCAAGCTCGAGCTAAGCTCGAAAACAGGCTCGAGCCAGAACACTAGTTCTGACTCTAAAACTCGTAGTCCTGACCGTCCCAGGTTTTATTGTGAAAAAATGACCTTTAACTGTTTTTTGCGCTTTTGTGGAAAAATATTTTTTTCCCGATTTCACAACGAATTTTTCTAAACTAATATTGACTTTAAAAAGGCGCTGCTTTATATATATATATGAGCATAAGCTTCAGAAATACCCGTCGAATACATGTGTTCTAACATCAACCCCAAAGAGGAAAATCATGACAACATCACCGGATCTGGATTTTGGTCTTTCTTCTGTCAATGTTAGTTCTTCAGATCTGATCAGTAAACAGAATTGGTTTCTAAAACCGACCGTTGCTCTGGATAGAGGATAGTTATTAAAGAAAAGTCTTCAGTGGGTTTTGTAGAATTGCATCGAGAACCATTTTATGAGTTGCCGCTCTTTTACACGCCTCGGCAAATGCTGTCAAACTTTGCCACGAATTTAATTACAGCAAGACTCTTGTATCTACGCATGTACCGACACCTTGCGGTTTTACGACGACCTCTGTTTTACACATCCAAACTTTTCCAAACTTTGGCAATTACGTGGCAAAATTTGGCAGCGTTTACCGAGGCGACGAGAGCTTCAAAACGGTTTTTTCAAGTGATAGCAAAATTTTGCAGAATCAGGAATCGGACACCCAGCAGTTTACTGGAAGTCCTGAAAGTGCCGTAAAGTGCCGGAAAGTGTCAGAAGCTGCAAATACCGGTCTCCCTGCTCCAGCATTGAATGTGAGTAGGGAGTGTTCATGGTGCCCACCACTAGTGGGAATCCTCTCTCTCTCTCTCTCTCTCTCTCTCTCTCTCTCTCTCTCTCTCTCTCTCTCTCTCTCTCTCTCTCTCTCTCTCTCTCTCTCTCTCTCTCTCTCCCTCGTTTACTTTTCATCCCTCAATTTGTTTTCCAACTGGTTTTTTAAAAAGCAAAAAATACAAAGTTCTATTTAGTACCACATTTTTTTTTCAGAAATCCGGGAATGGGACTGTAGCAGCTGAAGCAGAACAGATCGAGCCGAATCGAGAACATCGCGATGCTTCTCCAAAGGAAACGGAACCAAAGACGACCAGCCCACCTCGTTCCAGCAGAAAAAACATTTCCCTGTCGTTTTCTTTGTCTATTTCAGACGTTTAAGGTTTTTTATAAAATTGTTCGGTAGATTTGATTTTTAGCTGTATGTCAAACAATAATGCATTCAAAAAAAAGAAAACGACGTACAAATTCTCTCATTTTTCACAGGTCTACTGTAATGAAGAAACTGTGCAATTGTGCGTCAATTACAATCAATGCGCACAGCCCGCGAAACGTTTTCGTTTTCTTCTTTCGAACAATCGCCAGTTGCAACATTTCCTGTTTTCTGGCTTTTTCTGTCTTCTAATTATTCAATTTTGTGCAGCAGAAATGGCCGATGAAAAGCTGCGCAATAAAATTCATCGCGAATCGTACTGTGTACTTGTTTCCTTCAAGGATGGAGCCACGCCGGCGCAATTGGAGACGAGGACGGAGTAAGTTTGAACTCGAAACATGTGTGATTTAACGATTATTCAGCGAAACTCTCGGATACTCGTTCGCTGGACAGTACATCAAGGCCGGATTCAGGGACGTGAGAGACATGCTCAAGCAGCATCCGAATATCCGAGAAACCGCTGATGGAAAGTACAAAATCGTGTAAGTGAGCCGTGTTTTTGTGAAAATAATTATTCTTTGTCACAGTGCAAACGCGGATGTGGAGGACATCGCGGCTCTGGTCTCCAAGCAAAAAGATGGAAAACGAAAGAAGGGCGGTAAAAAAGGCCAACGTCCTGCGACGTCTGCTGGATTTCGAAATGGTTTTGGTGGAGGCGCAACTCTTCGTAACTCACCGAAGGGAATGCATTCTTATCGGCCGATGAACTTGAAATCGAACCATTTTAAGGTATTTTTGAAGATTTGTTTCCTAAGTCATTGTTTAAGTTTCAGACTCAGCAGCGCTCCTCAACTTCTGCTTCTTTCTATCAACCGAAAAACTTTGGAAACCAATCTTTCGGAAACGCTTCTTTTAGTGCCTACCAGAATCCTCCGAAGCCGTTCCGTGCTCCTTCGTCAATAGCCGTTTTCCCCACTACTACCCAACGGCCACTTTCTCGCCCAACTGTTTCCTTTCCTGCGAGTCTTTCTAACTCAACTACTCAATCGAGCAGCTCGACTTCGAGACGAATTTCTGCGCCGTCTCCTGCTCCTTCCGATCGAGTTTCTCAGTTCAGTGAAACGGTCAAACCCGCGACGAGGGCGTGCCAGATGCCATCTATTAAAGAGTTTTCCGACAACTCTAAGAAAATGATGCAGAAAATGCACCCAAGAACTATACATGTGAGAATTTACGCCGATCTCCTAATAAATTTGATTCTTTTCAGTTGTCAGATATGTCGGAACTGTACAGTCAAGAATACGGAGTGTTCGTTGAGCCCCTGCAAGTGTTCAGTAAGAGCTGGAAGATGCTTATCACGACGACATTCAAGGATTGGCTTGAGATAGTCGACTGTCATGTTGGTCTGAAAAAGGAATGGGTGCAGAAATACGGAAATGGGAATTCTATGCCGGAAAACCGATCTCTGCCGAAAGCGGGTCCGGCGGTCAGAGCAGCATCAGCGATTCAGTTGAATCCACCGGCGCTTCAAGTAAACTCGAAGGAAGATCTTCCTACTCTCCAGGGATTCCGGTATCAACCTCCGAAGTCTCCAACAGACGCTGTTGTGAAGAAAATGCGAGGTATGCATGTGTTCAGTTGAACATTATCAAAGTTTATGTTGATAACTTTCAGGTCTGTCTGTTGGTTCTCGTCACGTACTGAAGACTCCAGAAAAACCGCCAGGGCTAGTTCGAGAGACGAACTTGTTTCCGAAAAACTTGAAACCCGTTTTTTCCAAATCGGGGCGTCCAAAGACGTCGATGCTTTCGTCTTCTTCGAACTTTGCAGCCAATGGGATGCGACCAATGACAGCCAGCGCAGTTCGCTTCAAAAACGAATTGAAGCCTATTAACGAAATCTCTTTGATTACTGTGGATAATTCTTCTGTGCCAAAGACTACTTCCAAGACGGTACCTACCCAGCCAGCGCCTCCTCTTCCACAGACTTCCTCCATCCCAACGCGTTCAAATCTGTCTGCGTGTCCTTCGTCCCGCTTGTTTGGACGAGCTCTTGCTGATGTTAAGAAGCAAGGAGATGATGCAGTAAGATTGATTCTAGTCTACAACCTTGTATTTGTTTTTTTAAGCCTCCCGCGCGACGTGCTGAGACTGCGACACAACCATTTTATGTGTCTAGTACAGCTACACCATTATCTAAAGTTCATGAGCCAAAAATGGAAGCAGTTCAGAAGCCAACAGGTTTGCGAAAATCGGAAACCTAATTATGATGACATTTATTTATAGTTGAAGCTCCGGTCGCAGACGAATGGGATGATCCAGCTGTGGCCATAAGACCTGACGAGGTGAGACCAGTTCAGAATACGAGCCCAGTTCACAAACAAGTCGTTTAGGGTCGAGCCATGTCTGTCATCAGTAGCACCCGTTCCTCTAATCTCCCTCCTATGTCCAAGGGATCTCGACTACCAATGCCACCACCGTCCGTCCGTCGGTCAGTCTCTTCCTCCATCGCGTCTTCCCATGGATGCTCTGATCAAGTGAAGGAGGCGTTGCGTTGTGAGCTTCCCGATTCGGGTGAATGGGAATAGATGCGATGAATTCCATTCCAATTTCTTCTCTTATGAATAAGCCCCTCCCCCTTCCAAAGTATATCTCTTGACCCGATTTTTAACAAGTTATTTTTTCGGTTACTATTCTAACTATTTTTGTCCATCTGTTAAATGATCAGATATTTTACGAGATATTATATAGATTCACTTTTATACCCGACCAGAATGTTTCGATTATTATTGTTGTATTTTCGAGAAATGAACGAATTCACAATAGCTTAGAAATGCCTCCAATAGGCCTTCTCAAAACAAGTAGCGTCTCGCCCACCCGCCGCCTGCACAAATCTTGCCATACCTGAAGTGGAGAGGTATCGCAAGGAATGTGCGGGTGACGTGAAGGGGACAGCAGCGGTCCGAGAGAGCGGCCTCCCGGACGGGCTGCCCGTTCCAGTCGGACGTCTTATAGAAATCCAGCAGCCGACACTTGACGACTTCCGCCGTTTGCCATACTTTCTGCAGACACGTCATTCTGGGTCTCATGAGATTTCGAGAGAAGACACCTTTGCGCAATCCAAGTACGATGCTAATTTTTATCACTTTTATTTCGAATTGTCATAGTTTTTCATAGTTGTCTATGCGAAGAACAACGTGATTAGGGTACTTGAGCAGAAATGGGAATCAGATTTTGAAGAGGGGGAGGGGAGAGTAAAAAACTGAATAGAAAACGAATAGAAAGCAAATGATAAATATATCACAGACTGGGAGAATAAGTGGAAAAAGAGAAGGGGGAACAGGGCACCGACACATCATCAGTAGAACAGATTTTATAGGATATATTTGAAGATGGTGAAGAATTGAGAATTACGCTAAAAAGGGAAGTTGTAAAGGGGCGGGGCGGCGGTGGAAGGAGGAAGAGGATCATAGGGAAAATGAGTCGAGAAGGAACAGAAAAGGGGAAAAGAAAGGGGGGAAAAGAAGGGGAGGTATGGCAGGAGGAAAACGGGGAACGAGTCTCACTAGAAAAGCTTTCTTCAGAAGTAATATTCTCTAGAGAAACCAGAGTGCGGTCGAGGAAAAACGAATAGGAAATCTAATGGGTCTCGTAGCGATGAGACAGTTCCACGCAGGATGGAACTGTCGCGACGAGACCCATCTCTCCCGCACTTTGACATCTTCAGAAAACAAAACATTTGGCACCGATGAACAGATTCTCACAAAGAACGAGAGAAGAAGAAGAAGAGCGTCTACTCATCGTCGAAGTCGTAGAGCTGCTTGTACAGCGGACAGCACCAGCAGCACCAACAGGACATTGCGATGAGCACTGGAAATGGGAAAGGTTTGAATGTGAAACTTTTCTGGTCCTCTTTAGCCCGTTTACGTGGCGAGACTAGCATTCTTTGGGAAATTGTCGAAACTCTCACCTAGAAGTAGCACGATGGCAGCCAAAATGATGGCGACGACAGCTCCAGTTGGGATGGCGAACTGGCAGCACGACGGCTTCCAGGATCCCATATACGGGAAGGTGCAGCACCAATTGTAGTTGTCCCAGTCAGTGGGCTGTGGGCAGAAGGCAAGGTATCCTGAAGACATGGGG
This sequence comes from Caenorhabditis sp. 39 LS-2015, assembly GCA_900536345.3. Classification (NCBI taxonomy): domain Eukaryota; kingdom Metazoa; phylum Nematoda; class Chromadorea; order Rhabditida; family Rhabditidae; genus Caenorhabditis; species Caenorhabditis waitukubuli. The sequence goes on along the minus strand of LR572757.1, from coordinate 52,652 downwards.
AATGACCGATTCGATTCAGAACCTCTGTTTCGGATCTTACCGTATCCACTGGGGCACCAGAAGATGCGTCTGTTGCCTAACCGTCCCTCGATGTACTGTGTGATCGGATCGTTGAGACCTTGTCCGTTGGCTACGTAGCCTGGAAAAGAGACGCATTCAGAAGGGGTCATTGGAACGATTTAAACTCACAAATTGTGCAGAAAATAGCCACAAAGGCCACATGCCTGAGTCGAATTTCCATTGGAATATATCGCTGTGATTCTGGAAAATTATCGATTGAAATGTGAAAGGGAAGAGACGAAAATGAGAGAGGGAGAAGAGGAAAGTGATAATGAAATCGACGGAAATAGAATGATCGGAGAGGACTGATAATGAGGAAAATTGGTATGAAATTGGGGAGAAAAAGAAAAACAAGAGAAACTGTGAACTTGGTGTCGATGTAGATGGGAAAAAGGGAAAGGAGGGAAAGGAGAAGAGTGGCGAAAGAGTTCTTATCACTAAAGACATGCGCATGACTCAACCCAAGAATCAACACTCGTTTTTCTTACTTTGAAAACAAAATGGTGTACGATTATCGATCGGAATGGAAACTCATGGCAAAAGCGGCCGAAGGAACATACATAGTGCTCTCTCTCTTCCCTTCGGGCCCTCGGCCGGGACATGTGTTTGTTTTGGACGCAAACAAAGGTACACAGATGACTCGGACTGACCCCCTCTCCCGGTTCGGTCGGTAAGGAGCTCAAGGCGCTCTTCGGAGGGAACGGCGCGTGACGTGGCAAGATGGAACTGATGTGCTGCCGAATGATAAGCAGAGGAAAGTCGCATGAAAGGGGTGGAAGTGGCAAGGAAAGTGGGAATTGGAATGATAACGATGATCCAGAGGGATCAATTCTGACAGGGAAAGTTCCATCAAGGAAAAAAGTGAGAACTTGTGACTGATACTGTAGAAGGCATTCGACATTCCCCCTTCCCGTTCCCATGTTAGATGTTAACTCGACAAGTCATGAATACCAACTAGGTGGACCTTTTCCGGTGAGTCACGCATCAATGCGGAGGCCGCTATCACTCAGGCAAGACGACAGAGAGTGCCACGTAACGACGAGTGTTCCGCGCGGAAAGAAGAGGGAAATGGTCAAATAGGAATCAAAGAAAGAGGGACAGCAGCAGAGTTAAACACTGATTAGCCGGTTAAAAGGATGTTTACAAGGGGAGCAACGGAACAGAAACAGTAGCAAAGTAGAGAGGGAGAGACAGAGAGAGTTCATTTCGGATTGTTCGGTTCAGCGACGTTTTCAGCCGAATAGCTCTGCATCGCCTCGAGCTTACTGAGACAATGAGTCGGCTCGAGAAGGATCCATCTGAAGAAGGAAGGAGTGAAAGGTGAGAAGTAAGCGGAGAGAAGGAGAGACTCATGACTCACTCGTTCTCATGTTTGCGTTCTAAAAGTCGAAGTCGACGCTCGATTTTACTCGTTTTGATTCTCTTCCTGAATGGAATGGAATGGAGTGAGTGAGTTGGAAATGGAAACATCTCACTTGAGCAGATAGAAAACGACGAGAAAGAAGATGGATTGGAGCATGAATTTGAAAGTTGAGTGCAGAACTTCACTTTTCTGGAAGCAGTCTCAAGGATCAGAAGGATCAGAAGCATTGAAGGGAGCTTACATTGTCAACGAACATTGTGAAAGAGAAAGAGAGAAATGGACAAAAACGAGGGGAAAAGGAAAGAGAGCCACGCGAAAAAGGAAAGGAAAAGCATGGAAAGTGTACAGTTTCTCCTTCTACTCCGTCTCCTTCACCTTCTTCTCTACCGCCGCGGCGTCCCGCTCGTCGCCTCTAAAATTATATTGTTGTGCTTGACTGTGCGGCCGCCCGGGAGGGAGAGAGAGAGAGGTGGAAGAGACCCGAGTGTGTCGTCTTGTGTGTATGCAAATTGCGATTTGTTTGCTTTTCGTTCCGTACCATTCCATTCCATTCGTGCGGTCGTCGTCTCTTCGCTGGGCGCGGTGTATCGTTAACGATGAGCTGTGTGATCGATTTTCGATGATAACCGGGAGGGGAATGGACGGTTGGAAGGAAGAGGCGGGAGACGAAGAAGGGAAGGAGCAGACAGGTGGGAGAAAGGACGATGAGTCAGGAGCAGGTGGGAACGAAGGGAAGTGAAGAAGGACTGGGACGAAGGACGGAGACTTCGATTGGGAAATCCTGGAAGACACTTCGCTATCTTGACCAGCGCACTTCAATTCAGAATGGGTCACAGAGTATTGGTTTACACAGAATTCGAGAGTCAGCTCTTTCGGTTCTGCTTTATAGAGACTCTTTATTCGCACAAGGCCTGCCCATAAAGGTCGTCGATTCTGGAGACAGCCATCTGTACAATTAGTTTCAACTTGCATAAACTTATCACATCACTCTGCAAGTAGAGATTCGCAGAGAAAAAGGTAGTTTCTGATCATTTTATGCCAAGACCATCTACAAGATTTCAAAAGAATATATTTACCCCTGCTCCAGTGCCACTGAGCTGTTCTCGAGCTTGAATATTTTATCAAACTGTGGTGTTGAGTTATTCTTGCATTGGATCGCAGTCGGAGATGGTCCGTTTCGACAATACTCTAGAGCAAATTACTTTGGGAACCCCTCCCTCCCCATTCCCCCAATTACCTCTCCACCCATAACTTCCATTTCATGGTCCATTCCAATTTCCAAAGCCACCCGGAAGAGCCTCATGAATAGGGTCGTATAATAATTCTTCATCATTCCGTATTCCAATTTCGCATCGAGTCCATGTCCATGAATTCATAAACAAACACCGAATTCAGCACGGTGCACGCATTCTTCTTCTCCTCTTCTTTCGTTCCCTCCGCTCCCTTCGCTCCATCGTTTATTCGCTTCAATTTCACCGAAAAACACATGTCCCGTCGACAGATGTTTTAGCGGCACGGAGGCGGAGATTTCGCGCATTTCGTGGTTCCCCGTCGACCATCTGCATACTACTTTTCCCCAACTGCTTTCCTCCGTTTTCTTTTTTTCCACTGGCATTTTCTGCTCCCATCCTCCCTCAGTTTTCCGCCAAATTAGACGCAATTACCCCGTGGTGGTCCGTCCCTCTTCGGTCCATCCGACTACTGCCCCTCCGGCTCCGTCTCCCTCATGACACCTCGCCTCCTCGTCCGTTTGTTGTAATTCCTTTAGTCGTCGGCCAAAAGAAGCCTCTCATGCATTCAGAATAAGAGGCTTCTGAGCTGCTCTCATCCCTTCTCTCACCTCTCATCTCTCCTTTCCCTCTTCTGAAGCTGGCCACGGCCTCTCCTTTTTTAATTATTCCAAAGTGAAGTGATCTCGCGCCCTTCCCCCACCCCTTCTTTTGACACGCACACCGACCAATTTTACGCAATTTATGGGTTGCCAAACAATGTCGCACCGTTGCCAAATACTGGCCAATTGATGCCAAATGGGTCTCTTTGGCGGTGGGGTTTACCCTTTTCACTTTGAGACGGGTTGAGTCATAAACTGCTCAAAGTGGTTCCTAATCGGAAACTATATTTCTCAATTTCCCCTGTACTTGGATAAGGACAGACGTCTGCGGACAGATGCACAGGACTAGTCGACTACAATTTTGACAGTTATTTTCGACAATAAAATTTAAAAGAGATTATAATGTGTGGTAGTGCGTAACGATGTTTGCGTACTTTGCATTTAACCTCACGACAATTGATTAAATTGACTTGTTTTATTCACAAATTTTTTCGATTTTCGGTCAATTTTGGGTGTTTTTGAAGTTTCTTCAAATTTTTTCTTTACTTTTAAATTTTTTTTAGCGTAGTTGCTCACATTTCTACATTTCTGGAAAGTTCGATGGAATGCTGATTAAATTGAAAAATCGTATAATTCATCCACCTACCATAAGTGGCAGTGTGAATGATCAGCAAACACGGTCATGCATGCTGTCCCCCAACAGCCAATACACTCCCCTTTTTATTGACAGTTTCTATATGAATTCACCGCGAATCGAGCCTGAAACTAGTCACATCATCAACTGTCCAGTCCGGCCAGTTCTCCCTTTCTGCATTCCCTATTTTAATCTATTTGAGCCGCCCGTTTTGGGGAAACGAAGAGAAGAGGAAGAGACAGATAGACCTCCGCACTAAACTCTTTCTCATTCTTCCTCTGCTTGTTTTAGAATACATTTGAAGAAACATTTGGAAACTGACCGACTGACTCAGCATGCTTACATACGCATTACAATAAGTTATATATTTTCCATGTTTTCCTTTATTTACGCAACTGCTTCCCGTCTTGCGGTCCGTTTCAAACTGCTATTCGAATCGATTAGCGGCAACGTTTTTGTCGAAAACGGTGTCGATGGCACGCAATTCGCCGCTCATTTCCGGCCTTGAATTGCTTTTATCCGCTGGCCATGGGGGGCTGGCACAAACAAAGAGATAGTAAACACCTCACCGCCTCACTCTCAAGTACTTTTTCATTGAATTCTACCCCCGATTGGCACTCTTCTTCTTACTTTTCTGACTCACTCACTTCAATTTTGATACAATTTCAATTTCAACAATAATCGATACTCTCCGGGCTCGAAATTTAGATAGTGAGAGGGACAGAGAGTCCAACGCCATATTCGTTCTTTCCAGTTGCTGCCCTTCTTTCCGTCTTTCTCTCACAGTCATCATTCTATTGTTTACTTTCAGATGACAGAGGAACGTATTCCTTTGAAGGAAAAGGGAGTCCCTGACCATATAACCCTCGAGTACTGTAACAGGAGATCGAGACTTCGAAGGAATGAAGCTGAGGAATCAACGACGTTCTTCTTTGATTACTCACAGTAAGTTCTGATTATTAAAACTCAGAATAAGTTTAAAACTTTTTCAGAGATGGAAGTGGGGGAAATGAGGAAGTTTTGAATTGGAGAGAATTGCGAAAGTTGGTGAGTTTCCTAATAAAATTGTTTCCTACATGGACAAATGCTTCAAATTCCAGAAAGTTGGCAAGAAATGGGGAGTGATCCGTCATCCGTACATCCTCAACTACATCAATCAGAAGCTGATCGATTGCTACTTCTTCTACACAATTCACATCATTGGTAGCCACGTTGATACTCTCACAATCAGAGTACACAACTCATACTTTTTCAGCTAACCTCGTCTTCTTCCTCCTGCTTGCCTCACACATCTTCTCGAAAACTGTGTATAAAGACTTCCTCATCACATTTTTTATTTTCGTTTTTGGAATGTTTTTGGTAAGAATGTAACTGCACTTCTATCCTAAACTCTTCCCGTTTCAGATTCTCAAAGGAACCATCAAAGCAAGAGTCAGTCGATCCCCTTCCTTCTGGTTCGTCGTCGCATTCTGCTTCAACATTCTAACCTATCTGGCTACATTGGCTTACGTGTGGCTACCAACTGTCTTTGCTTATGATGACTATCATCAGGAAGTAAAAGTGAGACACCTCATTTTGTATAATTTTCAAGAATGTCTTTTTTTTTTTAGAAAATCGTGACATGGTTCCTTCCAATCATCGCCATCATCTCAGCATGGGCAAACTTGTTGTATATCATGAGAAAGTCTCCATTTGGAATCTACATCTTCATGATGACTCGGATCCTGAGAAGTTTTGGACATGTAAGCATTTTTTGAATGTGAAAAGAAGTATGGATGTATTCTTTACCAGATCGCAACCATCTGGATTCCCACTCTGATCGCCTTCTCTTTTGCCTTCTTGCTCATCATGAGAGACACTGGAGTGAAGCCCTGGCCACTGATCGATCAGGAAGCGTCGAATCTCACTCTTGTCCAAACCATGCTCATCATTCTACAAGCGATGACGAAAACATCAACGATGATGATTGGAGAAGTGGATGCCAATGACATTTTGGACACCAATCAATGGATTCCTAGCATTCTCGTTCTTGTCTTCGAGATTATCACCGTAATCCTTCTGATGAACCTGATGGTGTCACTTGCCGTTGGAGACGTCACCTACTTGAAGCATACCGCCCAGGATAAACTGCTCAAGATCAAGGTGAACTTCGTGATCGAAGCTCTCCAACTCAGTGAGCAATTTGGCAATGACACATTCCGTTTGCACACGAAACCAACTGCCACAGTACTGGTGGTTAACGACGATGGATCGTACTTCACTGCCAATTCCGAATTTCCCAGGGAGAATCCAATCAACATTTCCGATGAGGTATGTTCTAAAGATCTCGAAGCTCTTTATAAAAATGATTCTTCTAGGCATATCGCGTCAGTTTCGTTGAGTCAGGAATGCGTCTCCGAATCCAAACCATCCAGGGTCGCACCAAGACGGCTACTCTGAAGAACTGCATTATCGATTGCAAAGAGTCTTCTGACTCCAGAATCCCAGCAATCAACAGTGATCCGGATGTCAAGGAGTTTGAGGTGAGAAAAAAATAATTGAGATTCTCTAGTGATTTTTTTTTCAGTCAAACGAGGGTCGTCTGGAAAAATATGCCAAGTGGTTGATTGGTCTCGATTGGGCTGGATACCTGGACATCTGAATAGAATTCCAATTCCCGTTTTTATTGCATGTTTCATTTTCAATATCCTGATCTCACAACGCTCATTATATTCATCCGTGGGACACGGTCCCTCTTTAATAAACCCGTGAACTCTCCGAACTTTCCCGATCAACGATTACGCGTCGATCGGTCCGACCCGGTTTGCGGTCATTGCAAAGTCGTGGCGAAACTCGAGCAAACTTCTTCTTCTTTCTCTCCCGTCTCGATCAATGGCATCTGGTTGGTTCAGAAGATGTCCGAAGACCATCTCCGGATTCAGAATATTTTTCTTCACTGCACTACATCTGGCTGAACGTTGTCTTCTTCATATTCTCGTTGTTCCTCTTCGCCGTCTGTCTTTATGCTTGTCTGTTTGTGAGATGGGTATGGAATGGATCGGGGGAAAGGGGGAACACGTGGAATATCTGCAGGTGTACAAGAGACGTCTTCGGCAGAAAACCGACGCGATGATCGAGTGCTATAAGAATGGGGAGGACAAACGGAAAGAGATGGAGTTGAATATGAAGAGACAGGAACTGCACCGTCCGTTTTAGAAGATCGCTAAGAATGCAATCGCGCTCTACGGAGAATTGTTTCTTTGCAGGGAGCCGTAGAGCGCATTTGCATTCCTCTATCCACGTCTTTCTTTCCTTTCAGCGCAACCTGAGAAAAAGAAGAGTTCGAAGCCGAATCGGAAGATCCACATCGTCTCGAAGCCATGCAACGAAGTGATTCAGAAGACGGATAACGAGTACATTGTCCGTCAAGTAAACGAAGGAGGACTCAGCGACGAAGTGGCGTGCTCGCCGACCAAACCGACGGCCCCTCCGGTCCAGCGGCAGCTACCTGTCCGACCAGTGCAGTACCAGCAACCACTGCAACAAGCCGCATATCAACAGCCATCACTGCAGACGCAATACGTCATGGTGCCAGTTGAATTGCTGCGAGTTCCGACGAGAAGCAGTGAGTTAGACAGTTAGACACTACGGATCTGATGCAACATCCGTGTTTTGTAGCCATCCAGATGCGATCTCCGATGGCCTATCCGAATCAGAAGAGAAAGATGATTGTGGAGAGTGTGGCGACACAGACATCTGAAACGAGTGTCAACGAACTGGAGAAAAAGAGTTCGGAGGACTGGCTGGCGGGATATGATGAACGGGATGCGGAGAAGGAGGAGGATCGTATTGATATTGATGAAGAGGAGACGGAGACGGAGAGTGATAAGGTGATGAAGAAGAGGAATGCGAGGAATCAGAAGCTGAAGAGGGAGAAAGAGGAGCGGAAGGAGAGGGAGAAACAGCTGCAACAGCAACCGGTGCAATCGGCCGATGAGCTGTCCGACGAGACGAGAGTTTCCATGGAAGGCGACTTGCCTTCTCCTGCTTCGTCTACTCCAACGTCTTCTGCTCCGACTTCTTCTGCCTCAACAACTCCGACAACTTCATCCGCCACCACTGCCAGTACCACTTCTCCCAATTCCTCTGATGCTGGTTCTAATTCCAAAGAAACAAATTCCGAGGAAGGAAAACCGAAAAAAGCGGATACCGATCCGAGTGTCGTCCGCAGCGACTACTACAGTATTCCTGGAAAAGGCAGTGGATTCGCTCCGAGCGGTTCGCACTCTCTTCCTATCTTACAATGGTAGACATGTTTCAGCCGCTGACTCCCAGCCAAAGCAATCTTCTCCTGCTCCTCGTGCCTCCATGTTCCCGTATTTCGTCGACTCGAAGGCTCCGGAAGCTGAAACGACTACTGGAAAGAGTGTTGCGAAGGTCGCCGAACCGCACAGTTCTTTGGAACATGATGACTCTTCGTGTGAATTGTAAGTAAAACTGGAGAAGAGTGAGAAGAATCATCTTGATTTCAGGTACCGTAACAGTGTGAAGAGCAAGGTCAAAAAATCGGAGAAACACTATCTTGGAACACCGAAACCCAGGGGAAAGTAGCTGTTCTCTCGGCTATCTTGTCTCTTCTCTTCTTCTTATTCTTCTTCTTTTCTCTCTAAATATCCCTTTTGTTTCTAACTGTAATATTACCCATTTCGTTATGTCTTTCCTTCCCAATCCTTCTTTTCTATTGTTCCAATAAATCGTTATTTGTGACGTGTTTTCTCTGGGATATATGACCATGTGATGAACATTTGCGACTTTGATTTATTGGTGTCACGTCGAGATAGTGCACGCACTTGGAGAGACGCAGACAAGGGACGTGAAGAAAAGTGGGTGGGAAGTGGAGGAGATAACGAAGAGACGCGGCTCGGCAGGGCCAGGAGGGAGCCATTCGGATCGCCAGTTCGTCTGGTCAGTTTTTTTCCATTCGTCTCGTCTCGATGCGGACTCGTCTCTCGTTTCTCACCCTCTTATTCTCCTTTTCCATTCAACAATGCGATGCCAGATGGCTAAAGTTCGGAAAGCAGCAGCCGAGAGGACTTCCTGTAGTTCTTGGTTCGTTTTTCTTGTTTTCCGAGATCCATCTTCTTTTTCAGTTCCCGGTGATGGCGGAAGTCAGCTGGAATCCAATTTGACCGGAAAACCCACAGTTGTGCACTACGTATGCTCGAAACAGACCGCGGACTACTTCGATCTCTGGCTCAATCTTCAACTTTTCACTCCACTTGTCATCGATTGCTGGGCGGATAATATGCAGTGAGTCACCTAGTTGCCATGTTTCAGTTTCAGCCGCACTCTTTCAGATTAGTCTTCAATACTACCACGGGCCTCTCGGAGAACATGCCAGGAGTAGACATTAGAGTCGCTGGATTCGGAGCAACTGAAGCGGTCGAGTGGTTGGATAAGAGCAAGGCATCGCAGGGAAGATACTTCTTTGACATTGTCGATTCGATGGTTTCGTGGGGATACAGAAGAGGAAAGGACGTCGTCGGAGCGCCGTTCGACTGGAGAAGATCGCCAAGTGAGTTCGGAGAATTAGAGAGACCAAACCAATCAGGCCTCTTCAGATGAGTTGAACGATTACCTGATCCAGTTGAAGACCCTTATCGAGACCACTTATCGGTGGAACGAGAACCGAAAAGTTGTGCTAGTGGGTCACAGTATGGGAAATCCACTCTCACTATTCTTCTTGAATAATTATGTAGATCAGGTGATAATGGTGCATGAGTATTGGAATAACGAGATTGTTTCAGGCATGGAAAGACAAGTACATCTCGAGTTTCGTTTCTCTGGCAGCTCCGTGGGCAGGATCGATGCAGATTGTTCGACTGTTCGCTTCTGGTTACAATATGAATTACTACAGAGTCATTCTGCCGCCGAGCAAGTTGAGAGCCATGCAGAGGTATGCATCTTTTACAGGAGAACCCTTTCTTATTTTCATTTTTCCAGATCCTTTACCTCGTCGGCATTCCTCTTCCCCAGTCCAGTTGCCTGGAAACCAACCGACATTCTCGCCTCGACGGCTGAAAAGAACTACACAACGGAGAACATCAAAGAGTTCTTCCACGACATCGACTATATGGTCGGTTGGGAACAGTACAAACAGGCCGCCCGACTCAACGGAAACCTTTCTGCTCCGGGAGTCAAAGTGCACTGTGTTTATGGAACTGGAGTTCCGACTCCGGAGAGGTTCGAATGGGCGCCAGGATACTTTCCGGATTACCCGCCGACAGAGTTCATGGGAGACGGAGACGGGACGGTGAACAAGAAGTCGGCGACAGTTTGTGCCAATTGGATCGGGGAGAATGGAGGGAAAAATGTGACGGTGCATGAAGTATTCCAAGCGGATCACATGGCCATTTTGAAGCATCCGAATGCCATCGAACTCGTCAGGAAGGCCATCTTCGAACTAATTTAGCTGTATTCTAATCACTTTCATATGTATTTCATGATTCTGAACAATGAAAATGTAAATCTGTATTTCTGGTTGTGACCGATTCAAATTGAGAATCCGAGTGTTTAATTAGAGTGAAGAAAATTGTCGGCTCATATCCAGTACTTACCGACCGATCCAAGTGTGAAATTAGGCGGCGCGAATGGAAAAGAAACCGACGATTAATTGGTTTAGCGTTTATTATGCACACTGATGGAAAGGAAAGATGGATGTGAGAGAAAGAAGAGTTCTAAAAAGAGAAAAAGAAGGAAAATTGAAAATAAATTAGTCAATAAATGTGAAGAGCTTGTGTGTGGTGATGATGAGTGAAGGGCTTGTTGTGGAAGGAAATGAGAATATGAAAACTGAATGGAGGAAATCACAGGAAACAACGTTATCCATTGGTGGAACTGGAAGGAGAATTGGATGAGAAGAGGAGGGGCTGTGAAGGGGTCCGATTGTCCAGGAAAGCTTCAGGCTTCAGTGGCCCCGGGACACAGAATATTTTTCAGATATAATTGATGTTTTTAGCCGTAGGAATGGTTCTATTTGATGTGGAATGATGCCACATCAGATGGAAAATATTTAAAGTTTAGAAATGATTTTTGATGCGGAGATCCACTGCTAGTACCGAGAATGGCCGAACTGTGCATTGTCATCCATCACTTTCATCTTGTCGTCCTCCGGTTTCCTCTTCATTCCCACCATTGCCTTCGGGTTCATGTTTCTTTGACGGACCTGAAAATTTGAAGATTAACAACTGGGCATCCGATAGATATACTCACTTGTTCCTCCAATTGGGTGATCACCGAGACGGCATTGTGCAAGATTCCCAGCTTGGTCTGATTTCTTTCCGTGGTCGGGTTGTGCTGTGTGCACATCTTTCCGAGTTCCTTGAATGCCGAGTTGATGTCTCGAACACGAACTCGCTCTCTCGCATTGTTCTGTGATCGCCGATCAGTGTCCTTCTCGTCGTTGCTCAGCGATTCGTTATCCGAAAGTCGCGAAGACGAAGAGTGACGAGTCGGAAGACCAGAAGACGGGGCTTGCTGAACTCGACGACGACTGGTGGCTCGTGCCTTATCAGAACGTCCTCCAGATGAGGATCCCGTCGGCATTCCAGGAAGCGGGTAGGCATTCGGGTCAAAGTGCGGACTGATCCCCGCCTGCGAGAAATGATGTCCGTAGTCTGCGAGATTCTGGTCTCCTCCGTGTCCATTCTAAAATATTCGACTGTTTGAAAAGGTCTTTTCTCTTTTCTCTCTGCATTCTCATTAATGACAGCCCTCCTTCAACCCCTTACTATTCCACAAAGAGCCTCGCGGAGGGTGCATGCGAGGCGACCGAGCGCGCAGCGAATCAATCGATCTCTTTAATGTACTGGTAACCCGCAATGCGATCGTCGATGGCCACTTAATCATGCGGACGGTCAACGGCCTTTCGAGGACGTTTCTACCAGCAAGTGACTCAATTGTGCTCCTCTCTCAACTGCTACAAAGCTTTCCGGAAAATGGACTCACAAGTGTACATTCGCCACTAATTTATAGCTATTGTGACGTGAACGGTAAGCATGTCCCGCCCGCCCGTGCCGCCGCCTTCGGCCTGTTTGCATCTGTTTGTTGGCCCAACAAGGCAATGATAGAGACTCAAGAGCGGCGAACTTTGCCTAATTATGTAACTAATCCATCTTTTAATGTCCACTTTTTATGTTTACATTAGTGACTTTTCGAGGTCGCGCGCGCACTGTGTCCGAAAGAAGATGCCGCCGCCGGCCCGAGAAGGACGGTCATTCGAAGACACGGCGGCTCGGATCAAAGCATCGAAAACGCGGATTATACATGCGCTGCGACCATGTCTTTCTTCGTCCCGCGCGAAGCACTCTTCTAATTCGAGATTAACTTGTTGTAAAATACGTACCGGTTGCACTGGAGCCGTCTGATAGAATGTCAAGTCGGGGCCGGCTGTGTCGGCGCTGAATGGGTAAATAGCCGGAGGAAGTCCCGGATAGGCATTGACCGATCCGCCAGCTTTCTCATCTGTCGGTGGCAAGTATCCTGGGTAGGCATGCCATCCATACATGGAAGACATTGCGTCCAAGGGTCCCGGAGCGGCTGTGACTGGGTTCGTCGAAGGAACCTGAATTCCGGTGGCATCAGTTGAACCAGACGACTGCACCGATGGCTTCAACTCGAGAACGTCAGTGGTTTTGGTGGTTGGAGCAGTCGGAGAAGTAGTGGCGACAGTGGCAGAAGACGTTGGCAGGGGAGCGATCGACGGTTTAACTTCGATTGAAGTCGGGACGGCGGCGGCAGTGGCTTCTGGCGGATTGGTGGCAGCAGTGAGGAAAGCGGCCGAGTAGTCGATATCGGTTGGCATTGGAGGAGGATACGGGTTGAGCTGGTATCCTGTAATGTTTATGTTGAGCAACGGAAGAGTGTATATTCTCGAGAAAAGCACATAAACAATGACTGACCATTCCAATAATCGGTCATCTGAATAGCGGACGTGTCGATAGCGTACGGATAGTCGTAGGCACCGGGGAGCATCGCTTGCGGTTGAGCAAGAGTAGCAGTGGCGACCGAAGTTGCCGATGGAAGTTGGCTGTTTTGGTCCGCCATGGAGCTCTGGAAAACGGGGAATGGTTGTATATAAGGTGTAACGTCTCAAGAGAAGAAGTATTCTAGAAGGCAAATTCGACGGAAAGGGAGAGAATAAATAGAATTGGGTGAGGGAAGGAGCAGGTGAAAATCGAGTTAGGTAAGTAAGTAAGCAAATATGTTGATTGGGTTAAGTTAATATTCAGAATACGGATCGACATCGATTTGGGACTCGGGGTGTAAAGGCGGAGAGGAATTTAGTACGGGCATGCAAGAAATAATAGCTCGCACCTTGGGAGACGGGCGGTAGTGTAGATCAAAAGAGGTTCTGAGGCGGCGGTTGCGTAACAATAAGAGGTCTGAGGACTGTAATAGTAAGACGATTACTTCCGTTTGAAGACGGAGCGCTCGGGAAGCATTGTCTCGGTGGACAAGAACGAATGACGACCATCGAGAGGGAATGGATGTAATGAAGATGTTACTCCAGGGTAATCAAGATGTTATCGGATTGTAGATGGTATCAGGTACATGGTAAGACCCCCGACTGAGCAATAAAGTGGCAACAGATGCACATAGATACAGTAATCATTGAGAAAGGAACTGGGAGGGAAGATCTCGAGAAAATAAGAAGAAGAAGCGAGAAACCAAGGGGGATGATTCTTGTTCTAAAAGGATATGGTCCATGCGATGTGCCCGCACGGGCGGCTATGTGGGTGGCTAAGAATGGTAAAGAAGGCGACGCAGCACGAATAAATGCTGCTACGATGCCCCATTGTCGAGGAGAGACAGTGCGATGAAGGGCGGACACGCAGAGACACACTCTCCGGGACCGTCACTCGAATCGGAGACGCAGAGGATTGGGGGAGGTCACGCCCACCCGGTCGGTCCGTCCACCAACAATTCACCCAGAGTCTTTTTTGGCTGGGGGTAGCGAGGGTGAGGGGATCGGATGAATGAGAGCGAATGAATGGAAGGAGGGACGGGGAACAGGACGGCAGGGGACGAGGTCAGCTCTCTCGGGACGGGCAAGCACATTCTGGCAGGTGGTGGTCGCGAATGGAAACTTTTTTTGGTTCGAGACTCAATTAAGGGCAGGCGGGTAAAAAAGGGAATGTGCAGCTGTCGTTCGTTTCGAAATTATGATGATGATATCACGAGGAAAATGAGAATACGGTAATGGAATCGTCTTCAAATCCAAAGAACAGAAAATTGGGAAAAAAGAAGAGAGCACATCTCATTTCCATAGCGAATTGCTTGGATACGCGGTCTCTACGGAGTATATAAACTAAACATTCAATTCGTTCGAGTAGGTGAGAATTGGTCGAAAGAACGACGATTAGCTCTCGGAGACTGTGTGCCTTCTTCGGCGTTGCGCAAGCTCGACCCCGATGACATTATCCCATTCCTTTTGTGGGAATTCAAGTGGTAAGAGAGCCCACCGAATCACCCTGATTACATAACAAGCGAATGCTGAGTTGTGGTTGCCAAACAGACTGGCTATGACTCCAGAATTCCACCTGCTTCGTTTCGTTTCGATCCGTCGTTTTGTCGACGCCGAGAAATTTGAAAAACGAGCACAATCATTCCGGGTCGTCGACTCGTAGGCGAGTCGTCTCTCCACTAAAACGGGTTGATCCTCGGATCTGCGTCTCCGATCGGGGACATACTCTCTCGAGTACAGTGTCTCAGCATGTATCCGTCATTCGAATTAGCATAAGAGTTGGCGATGATGAGGTGACGAGTGATTCCCCTCTGTCACCCATTCACGACACGATCTCGGCAATTCAAGGAGCCGATTGGTGCGCGGAATTCGATTATTGCGAGGAGAGAGGGACAGAAGAGACTTAGAGAGTTTGAAACGTGGCACAGAAGGAAAAGAAAAATGTGATTTTGTCGGCTGAATGGTATGGATTTCGAAATTAAAGAGTGAGAGAAGAGGGAACTGCCAAGGTCGGACCGGTCCGACAGATGGGCGGTTGCCAGCAAGCGAATGCGGATCGGAGAAATGATTTACGACGTGTTGCCACCGCGAAAACTTTATGAGCCCTAGAATTTCGATTCGCCTTTCCCCCGAGATGTGGCCGCCGCCGTTTATGATACGGCCTGTGATCGGAGTAAGAATTGGCAGTAATGTGTGAGAAAAGAGAAGGAGATTAGGAGAGAGAGGGACCATCCAAGTTATCGAGTATTTACAGAAGGACATAATCGAGTGGGCATGATTGATGGAATGTCAACACGTGACACAAGAGCCACTCGGGCACGGTGGCACTAATCTGGCATTGCTTGATGAGATTAGCCCCGGTTAGAATACTGTTAGGAGAGGGGGAGATGGCGTCGGGGGATTACTGTATATCCTGATGTAAGACAGCTCTCGTAACTAAAAGACCTCGAAATTCTGGTTACGTCATCGAAAAAGAAAATGGCCTCCTTCTATAGTTTTCTATGCAGAAAAAAGCTGTTCCCGGATCGAGAGCGGAGAACAATTCGTTATGCAACCCACTGTTTTTTCGTGTCGTCGTCGCCGTAGACTTACGCAACCCACGTGTGTTCAGGTCTCGAACAATGAAGGTCGCGTCGCGACGGACGTCTACAGTAGACCGGAAGCCGGCCGAGAATGGAGCGAAGGAAGCGACGGGACAGGGAGCGTGGGTGATACGAGAAGCAGGGAGAAGTAGACGGAGAGATGAGGCTCTCGGTGGGTGCGCAGCTGTACAAACTCAGAGCTGCGGATATTGTGTAGCATCATCATTCGGAAGAGCTAGCCGAGGATGTGTGTGTGTGTGTGTGTTCGATTATGAGCGATGAGCACAGTAATAAAAGTGGGAGAAGGGGAAGGAGAAGAAGGAGAGGAACACGATGAGGATGATGATGTACTTGGATTCAATGATAGTGTGAATGGGTTGGAACAGAGAGGAGGAGCTCACGAGGTTACGGTGGTTGGTGGAAGCGGATTGGATTAGCCGATTGGATTAGAGGAGGTGACGGCATTGATCTGATTCTATGATTCTGACTTCATTCCGATCTAGACATAGACACGTACAAGTTGGACTTTGGGTATTAATGGAGAGAAATGATTTAGATGGCGTGACGGAGTGATGGGATGGGTGGGCAGACGGAACGACGCCTTTGAAGATTCTCGCATTGCTTTGGCACCTGTGCAAAAGGATTGACAAACTTTGTGAAATGCGGTAAAACGTGCTTGAAACGGCGTGTTCAAAGGCGATGCCGCCACGACATGTTGTGTTTGACGATGAAAGTGTCTTCAAACAGACCTGCAGGCTGCTACCGTATGCAGACGGACGGCACTAAACGAGGCTGGAGAGCGCGAATTGTAATTAGTTGGGGTGGTGCTGCGAATGACACTTTTTGAGGAACAAACCCCGACACACTCGATTATATGGAGCCGGCTCAGAGAAGGCAATTCAATTTGCATTTCCATGCCTCTTATATGACGAGAGACCCGAGAGATTTTCGAAAATTTTTGGGAGACAAGAGGGAATTCAAAACATTCTCGGAGATCTGGGTGGTTCGAAAAACCGTATATTTCGAAAACATAGGGGTTATGTTGTCAAAATATAGGTAAGTGGCTGGAGTCAAGGTTGCTTCGTGGGAGGCGTTGGAATAGCAAACCGAAGACATTTTGCAAGGGAATTCTGGTAAAAGGGAAGGGGATTCATTGCGAAACAGTGAGCTGCTCGACGGAGAGGAGAAGAGGCATCGATCCATCGCTTCTTTCCAACTTTCCGGTGTCGCTTCTTCCCCTTCTTCTCCCCACATTTCTACACTTTCCGCTCACTATTTTCAACCGTCTGGCCAGATTCCGTGTGATCGAAGTAGAGGGGCCAGACACGACACGTCGCGCCGACCGCACATCTGGCATCGGTCGGAATAAAAACGGGACGTGGTGCCTCGCGTCGAACCAACAGAATGACACTCATTTCGATTTGCCCGCTTTCTATTCCCCACAGAGGGGCTTCTGGCGGTGACAGTACCCACTGCTTGTAAATCTACAAAATCATTGCCACGTCATAAAACACCCACTGAATGAGCGAATGGGGCGCAAAAAAGAGGTCAGCTAGTATAAGCAAAGAAAATGAGAGAAACGAAACGAGGAGGTGATTTGGAACTGTATGCCGCATAGATCTCCCGCGGAGAAGAAGTGCCTCGACTTCCCGCGTCACTGTCACTCATCTCAGACAGTGAATTTCAAATTTGGCGCGTGCCGCCTAGCACGAAATAGTGCTTCGATTGGAGAGGCGGATGCTTAGCGGCTTTGTTTGGTGCCACACGCGATGCAATTCAACCGGGGCGAGAAGATGATGAGGCGATAGATACGGAAGATGGCGAAGAAAAAAAGAAGAAAAAGAGAAGAAAGAGGAACGAAAAACGGAGATACGAAAGAAAAAGTGTTTATTAGCAATTGTTTCAGTTTCTGTGAACTCTCGCCTTCGCGCGATACGGATATGGATTCCGGTAGACACTTCCCCGATTCGGACATTGGCAGTATCCGGCATCTTGTCCTGGTCCTCCGGGCAGACCGGGTTCTCCCGGCGGTCCCCCGATGCCCGCACTTCCCGGATATCCTGGTTTTCCTTCCGGACCTCCAGGCCCTGGTAGTCCGATTCTCCCTGGTTTCCCATTGATTCCCGGTGATCCTTCCTTTCCGGGATATCCGACTCGTCCCATCCTTCCGGGTGTTCCGCGGCCTTTCTTTCCATCTCTTCCCGGAAGTCCTGGTTTTCCGTCTTCTCCCGGTCTTCCTGGCAATCCGGAAGTTCCCATTTCTCCTTGACGACCTGGTTTTCCATCCGCTCCTCTGTATCCGGGTGTTCCTGGTTTTCCGTCACGGCCGGGCTCTCCGGGTGCTCCGTCTCTTCCCGGATATCCAGCCAATCCTTGCGGACATCGAATGCAGTCCCGTTCGGGCAGAGGACAGTGAATCGGTTCGTAGATCTGATGGTTGTCGGCACCCGGAGATCCACGAGAACCAGGCGATCCCGGGGAACCAGGGTTTCCAGGTTGACCTGAAACGGAAACGATGGCTTCTCAAGTAGAATTGTGTTCACCTGGTGGTCCCGGTGGGCAGACCGGTTTAGTCGGTTCGCATTGGCACCAAGATGGCAGTCCGGAATAGGTTTGTCTCTTCTTCTTTAGATGACTTTCGAATGGATTCCGTGGTGCTCTGGACGGAGGAGCGACAGACGATTGCACATCCATCATGTCGTGCCACGCAGGTTCCGTTTCCATTTGGAACACCCGGATCGACTCGTTGACCTATAAAAATAGGTACTCACCAATAAAAAATGTGCTCTATCTACCTGGATTTCCATTTCATCCATCTCCTGAAACAGCCCAGCAAGGACGACGAGACAGCTCAGAATGGCAGTTAGAGAACATGTCGTTGCGATGCCGGCGACAGCCTTCACCTCCAACATTCTTCCTTTTTCTGTCTTTCCGAAGTCACTCAGTTGTTTTATACCCGCCAATCATCACCCCGCCATATAACTGGTTCCATTTTTCGAATGCATTTGCAAATTATCGAGGTGCGATGCGCGGAACCGATGAAACTTCTTCTTCTTTTTCTTTGTCCTTCCTCCTTCTTCTTCATCATTTTTTTTCGTTGAATCGTTCGTTCCGCCCGTCCGCAAGGAGATCAAATCCAATAGATGACATATTCCAACGAGCGCATCACTTTGTTTTGGCGGCACAACACATTCGACGTTATGGAAGCGATTCACAACGAAAATTATGAGGCGGAGGAGGAAGAAGAAAGAGCAGAAGGAAGAGAGAAGGGGGAAAGAGCAACACGAAGTGACAGTTGGACAACAAAGGAATGAAATATTGGAAACAGGGAGGAATGAAAAGGTCGAAAGTGCATTAGACACCTGGGGGGTAATTAGGAACAAGTGGTCATCGAGACCTTGATGACATCTGAACTATACTATAGTTGGAATTCTTCATTTGGATGCCTAACAAAGTCATGATTTGTCTTTCTTTCTTTCGAGACTGATTCCTTTCTCAAACAGATCCGCTCAGAAGAGCTCCTTGAATTTCCTCAATAATCGCTTGGTTTTCTCGAGTGTAAAGACCCATTTCATGCAAGTTCAGCTTGAAGAAACTCTGGAAAAAAGAACAGAAACATAATACATCAAAGCATATATTTCCCTTACATATTGATCGATCTCCTCCTTCTGTAGTGCTTCCATCAACTGGTATTGTCCTCTTCGAGCGAATTGATTCCAAATGGCTTCTGATGTCACAGCAGACATGATCGGACGCGGTCTCACAATTACAGTCGGAACATGGATTCCGTTCGGCGGAGCTCTTGCTCTTCCCGCGTGCGCCGAGTAGATCTCCGTTGAAGTCGAAGCAGGATCTCTCGATTTCTTCAGCATCCGCGGTGTCGTCCGCATCTGATTCTGAGATGGCACCTCGACCATCGAGATTGTTCGCGGTTTCCGCAAATCTCTTTCGATACTGTCCTTTCGCTGGCGAATGATCGGAGGTTTCCGAGGCTCTTCTTCTTTTCGAAAGTAACTGGAGACGGAATGGAATTGAGCAACATCGTAGTATTTCGAGGCACCTGGCATGTTCGTCCACAGGTTTCTATCAGTTGACACGGATACCTTCTCCCGCTCTCCATAGAAGTCTGTGAAGCAGGAGACTGCGAAACTCTGGCAGTCCTCCATGTATTCCCTCATCGCCTCCGTCTCCATGTCATACTCATTCGTCTCTGGAGGCCTCGCTGACTTGACATCTCTCAAAATTTCCTCCACTGACGCGAATTTCTGAAGACAAGTTGAACACTTTTAAAGGCATCTTCTTCAATAAATTACACAATTATTGCGATTCTTGGCAGGCTGATACTTGATCTTCGCCTCCAGCCACTGTTTCGGCTCGATTGTCTCGGTTTTCGGAGCGGTCATTAGAATTTGAGAAGATACCATACTTATTAAACCCTGCAGGAATTTGAAATGCTTTTTTTTCGAGCGATGCTCAGGTACCTTGGACTGGATGGACTTGTAGATGTTGGAAGACGAACTGCTCAGATTCAACTTCATATCCGCTGGACGATAGCAATGGAGTTGAGAGCGAAGGTTACTAGGATCAGGAACATCTGGAAATATGACTGAAGGATATCGACGCGGAATCCATTTTACTTGATGAAAAGAGGAAGAGATCGTAAGCAGTCAGACCGAACTTGTTCATCGCAGAAATCTCGGCATTTCTGGGAAGAAGAAGTTGAATTAGCTCGTCGACCCGAAGAAGGCAAGCGATTTGGAGAGCCGTGATTTTCAGATTGTCCTTGACATTCACATCGACATCTCGATGGGAAACTAGATATTTGGCCTGTCAAACGCTTGTTTCCAGTTCATTTGCATCGAAGACTCACTGAATTAATACTTCTCGCAATTGTTGCATACATCAAAAGAGTGCAGCCGTTCTGAGCAGGCGGTCCGAATTCTCCGGCGATTTTCTGATCTCTTTTGATATCTCCTCGCACATCTTTCCTGACTTCGAAGCCTAGAATCCAGTTATTTCCAAGGCTTCCTGATATTTTTTCTCACTGTTTCTCACGGCGATCTTCTCTTGGAAAAGGTTCACAAGGTCATTTCGACGGAACTCTTCCGCAAGTTCCTTTCCATTTTTCTTCCGGAGCCCTCGTTTTGTGGGATTTGCTCCCAAATCTAGAAGCGATGGGACCATGAAGTCTTCTTTTGTGCAGAAGATGATGGCAGTCGAGAGAGCCGTGAGACCTTTCAGTGTCTCCACTGTCTCATCAAGAGGGATTCCTGCTCTAAAAAAAACATTTCAGACCGAACATTGAGGGAGGTGATTATCATTTTGGTAGTAAAATGTTTTGAAATTCCCACAGAAATAGGAAGACCTTTCGGGGACACGATTTTTAAAGTTTTAGACTCCACTTTTATCATTTTTAGGAGTTATGACGTCTTCAAGATCCAGAGAAAATTGGTTCCTCGAAAAAAACATAGCAGACAGAAATTTCGAAATTTCGGCAGAGCTAAAAAACCCTCTTGATGAATTAATTGTCAAAGTTTCAGATTGCACTTTTCCGATTTAAGAAAGTTATAACGTATTCAAGATCCAGAAAAAATTGGTCCCTCACAATCGGTTGGTCCCCCAAAAAAACAAACAGACGACACGGAACAAGAGGGATATTGTTGTTTTTGTTTCGATGATCTGTGCTTCTAGGAAACCTCTAACCGAACGAGAGACACGTCGGATCATGATGACAAATAGGCGTACAGTGTCTCTAGGTTGATCAGAGGCTTCCCAAGAGCACAGTTCAGCGGGACAACGTCGTCGTTCTCCCTCTTCCTCCGTGTCGTCTGTTTGTTTTTTTGGGGGACCAACCGATTTCTGAATCTTGAAGACGTCATAATTTTCTCAAATAGGAACAGTGTAATTTGAAACTTTGGCAATCGATTCACCAAGAGATTTTCTTGGCACTGTGGAAATTTCAGAAAATTCTGATATCAAAGCTAAAATTTCCTCTTTTTCAAAATTAAAAATACCTGGCCAAGTAACTGCAAATGTGAACTCCTTTATTCCACGTCGCCACAATGAGCGATGTGGGTGCAACTGTCCGCTTCGGAGTCTCTGATCTTTGTGTCTCATGCGGCAGTTTGACGAGCCTTCTGACCACTTCTGCATGACTTCCACTGCATGCCAGTGTCAATGCAGTCACTCCGAGAGCCGTCTTCTTGTGATAATTGATTCCCCGCTGCAGCAATGTCTCGATGACCGGCAATCTCCCTTCTCGTGCTGCGTAGTGAAATGCAGTCATTCCCAACTGATTGCAGGCGTCTATATTGGCTCCGTTGTCCAGAAGATGAAGCACCTGATGAGAGAAAGTTCTGCTCAATTCTCAGAAATAAAGATCTAGTCACCATGTTATTATAGCCCATCGCAGCTGCAATATGGAGAGCAGTGACGTCATCATCGTCCGCAGAGTCTATTTTCACTTTCCTGTCCCGCAACAACTTGTCGATCTTCAATTCTGCACGTCTTCTAGTTTCCGAACACTTTCAACTCACCTTCTCGATTTCACCGGTGAACGCGGCATTCAGAAGCTCCAACTTCGGGAGATCTCGATCGTCGATTCCATCTGCAGCTGCCCCGCTCATCAATTGTCAGGTATAACAAATTGTAATCGATAATACAAAAATGAAGCGATGCTGATGAATCGGTTGGTGAGAAGCGAGACGACGACGCAGACAGAGGATCCTGTTTGAGGAGGCGCGCAGTGATATTGAGAGGAGAAAACACGAACGAGAGAATATTTATTGGTTTATTCATGATTAATGACGGGAATGAAAGTGTTCACTTGGCAATTTACTCGAAGATTTCGGATCAGTTTCAGAAGTAGAATTCGATAGTCGGTTCGAAACGAACACATTGATGCACGTGAGCATGTTGGATGGCGATCCGGGCATTGCATCCCCGACAACGGACCAGTTGGCAGTTGTGGGCACTCTGTACCGCCCGCATGTTCTCTCGAGCCACGTCAATGGTTCCGTCGACACTTGGAGTGTTCAGAGTTTTGGGTTGATGAATGTGGAATCGAGTCGAGAGCGATTTGGCGAGACGTGCCCATTCTGCAAAATGAGATGAATCTCGAGGAGGAAGAGCGAGGAGAATGCATTTGTCAGACTGAATTTTGTGCGTCTTGCTGGCATGCTGTGTAAATCTTGAGACGCAGACGGAGAAAATAGTGTATTTTGTGTTTCTGCGATTGAACTTTTCATCAGTGCCGGCGCCCTTGTGCACTCTTTTAAAGCCTCGCAAAGCCCTCTTCTTATTCAAAATTGCACAATATTTGGGCGAGAAACAAAAAAGACAAAGATGAGTCTTCCCTCATCTTCGCTGGCCCATTTCATTGCATTTCTTTTCATTTCTATCTCTCCTTTCCTCTCACAGTCAATCTCTCCCGTTTTTTCCAATTTCCATCTCTATTTTCGCCTCACCTCCATAGCATTTCTGCTTGTGCTCTTCGATGACTTGGTCGTCGTATTGGTCTCCGCAAACAAAACAAATTCGGAGTCCGTCTGCAAATGGCCTGTCTTTGTTTGGCACGAGAGCAACGAACTCGTTCAATTCTCTCCGAAAGGTACGAGAAAAGGAAGCGAGACGGCGTTCGGGACAAGAGTAGTCGTCAACGGAAACGACCGGGGAAACTTTCGAAGAGCTCACCGTTTTCATGGTTGTATCGGGACAAAGACCGAGTCCGCGGCCGCTCGACGACCATCTCCGCCGGTCGAATCTTTTTCCGTTTTCCCGATTTCGATCTGCCTCGTTTCTGGTTTATCTGAAACATGGAACTCTGCGTGTCTCAATCAAATCGAATCTCCTCTCACCTGTGCTTTCAATCTCTCTTGCTCCATGACTTTCTGCCTTGATTCCATACAATTTTTCTCGTGAATAAGTAGCGAATGTTTCGAATATAGTCGTGCACAGTGAGGACATTCCAGGAAAGAGGGCATGACTTGGATGAGGAGAAGAAGAAGAGCAAAATGAGCCAAAAAACGGGAGAAAGGGGGTGGGAAACAGAGGAAGACGACGAAAGACTTTGGACCAGAGGGGAAGAGTCTAATTTTTCATGAATTTCTGAGAGAATGGAGTGGGAGATGTTCGATGGAAAGGGGAAAGCGAAACTGGAGAGAGGGGGAGACGGAGAGAGAGACGACGCGTCGTTGCTCGCGAGCTCCCGCCTTCCTCTTGGAGCCGTTTCTATGCCGATGAGAATGAGAAGGAGAGACAGAGAGACAGAGAGAGCATGTGATAAGGATTAGAGGTATCACAGACATAAATAGCTTGGATTGCCAATTGCCTTCGTATTATGTCGAAGATGATGGTGAACCCTGAAAAATGCGAGGATAGCAAGTTCTCTGAATCTTCTCCCTGCCCTCCACTATCTGATATCATTGTCAACTTTTCTGCCAAAGTGTATATTTTGATGTCCTCTCCCCCTCCTCTTCCCTCCTTCCACGACAGATCGTGCTGATAAGCAATCAGGCATTTCATCAGCCGTTGTCTCCTGCCCTCTTCTCTTCTACTTTCCACCCGAAATGACCAAAAGAATATGCGTGATTGGTGCTGGAGCGGCGGGTCTGGTGACAGCAAAACATGCCGTCAGAGACGGATATGAGGTGGAGTATAGACCCGTTAATTATCTCCCTGGTGACCGATTGATATTGCAGATTGATGTGTTTGAGCAGACGGGCAAAGTCGGTGGGACGTGGGTGTATTCAGAAGAGACTGGATGCCATTCGAGTATGTATAAGGTGTTGAAGTGAGTTCGCAGAGATTTTGGAGATCCATTTAGAAGAAGAAGAAAAACATTTCAGAACGAATCTGCCGAAAGAGGCAATGTTGTTCCAAGACGTGCCATTCAGAGAGGACCTTCCATCGTTTATGACCCATGAAGACGTGCTTGAATATTTAGAAGAGTACTCGAATGACTTGCCCATTCAGTTCAACACCACGGTCGTTGACGTCAGAAGAGAAGAGCCAAACTGGAAGGTTCGTTGTCTACGAACTTTTTCGTGTAGTGATAGACTTCAGGTTATTGTCGAAACAAACTCGACTCGATCTGAGCACATTTACGATGTTGTTTTCGTGTGCAACGGCCACTTTTTCGAACCGTTGAACACTTATAAAGGGACGGTGTTTCGAGGAAAAATAGTTCATAGCCACGACTACCGAAGAGCTGAGCATTACACCGGGAAGAATGTGGTGATCATTGGGGCAGGACCATCCGGAATCGACATATGTCTCCAAGTTGCTCAGACAGCCAAGAGAGTCACTCTGATCAGCAAGAAAGCCACGTATCCAGTGCTTCCGGACACTGTCCATCAGGTGGCGTCTCATGTCAAATTGGTCGATGAAGACGGAGTGGTGACGACGGAAGGGCAGCACTTCGATGCGGATGTTATAATTGTGTGCACTGGATACGTTTTCAAGGTGACGTTTTGTTGTCGGAAAGCTGTCCTAGACATCACAGATCGCATTGCAGTTCCCGTTTCTGGACTCTTCGTTAGTGCAGCTAAAGTACAACGATCTGATGGTTTCGCCGCTTTACGCACACCTCTGCCACGTCGATCACCCGAAGACACTCTTCTTCATCGGTTGGTAACTGTCTCCAGTCGCCCCTCCGCGCATTTATTGTGTCTTCTTGTTTGCAGGTCTTCCCCTCGGAACGATTACCTTTCCGCTATTCGAAGTGCAAGTTAAATACGCGCTATCCCTGATTGCCGGAAAGGGAAAACTGCCGACAGACGGAGAGATTCGCGAATTTGAAGACGTGCGAATCGGTGTCCTTCAGAATCCGGGAGCATTCCACGTGATAATTGAGGAACAATGGGACTATATGAAGCAGTTGGCAGAGATGGGCGGCTTTCCAGAATGGGACTTCATGGAGACGATTCGAAAGCTGTACTGCTACATTATGACGGAGAGGAGGAAGAATGTGATTGGTTACAAGTCTGTGAATTTTGAACTGACACCCGATTCGACGGATTTCAAAGTGATCAATCTGTGAAATGAGATGAGATGTAATGAATGGGGATTCTTCCCAGTATTTTCCCTTCTTTGTTTCATTTTCCGCCATCTCTTCGTATCTACCGTATCCCTGAGACTCTGTATTATGTACTTGTTGTGCCGTTCGTTGTCCACGTCATCAGGGAGAATCCATTGTCCGTCGAGAGATTTCGGAAGATTCGCATCGAGATTCAACACAACCAGCCAGTTTGTTGGGACGAAGAGGCGCGCAAATCGTCACAATATATCTGTCTTGAAGGTCATTCCCGATTCGAGAATTTGCCTATACTTCTCGCCACTCTTGTTTATCCGAGCATGGCACCAAGGTCTTCGGATTATCGGGAAGAGGAAGAAGATGCGCGCTGCGAAGAGGAAGAAGAAGAATATGCTATTGAAATCTGAATGGTCTGTCCGTGCGGTAAGGGGGAGGAGGCGGATGTGAATGGTGTTCTTCCGCTGATCCCTCACCCGCCGCTTTCCAAAAGAGTCTTCAGGATCGGATGACATCAGCCGCCGTCGCCGCCGCATGATGCTTTGTTTCGCAATATGATAGTATCCCGTGAATCACGAGAAGCCTTTCGGCTACGATCCCTGATCGTCTCTCCCGAAAACTGTTTTCGATTGTAGCCAAATGCCCTTTCGAAATCAACAAACTTGGGGGTTAGTGGTGTGAAGGAGATGTTATCGGAAGACCGGCCGGACGGGAAAAGATGGATGCGCGCATCTTCTCCGATGTCCCATCCGATTCCTTCCGTGCCGAACGACGAACCCTTCGGAGCGCAGGTGTATTTTCGATGCCATCCCCTCCCCGTCGTATTTCTTTTGCTACAGTATCCCGCCGACGGGACCCGACCAGCTGCATGTCAAATTGAATTGAATTGCCTGTTTGAATTGAAATTTGCGGAGGGCGGAGACGACGGATTGCCCGAAAAAGTTCCATTTTGAATGAAAAGACAGGTGTGGTCTCTGTAGTTTGGTGCACTTTGGGAGAAGAGAAGAAGAGCAAAGTTCGTAGGGAAAACCTCGTGTTCTGATTGATAATAAGGCATGAAAAGAGAAGGGCGAAATGTGATCGGACTAGATGATCTGAACGAGATATAGAGTCCAACTTGTTGCAACTTTGCAGGTAATGGCAGTACTTTGAAAATCGAAAACAATTGCTGACTCAACAGAAGTTTTTGAAGTCTCGTGAAGAACACAATCTACAGTAACCCGCTTATCAGCATTTCCCCAGTTTGACCTCCGCCCCTGAACTACCGTAATCCGATGAAAGCATACATCCAGGCTTTGCAAACAAGTAAAACCACGATGGGCGAGACGGGAAAGGAAGAGAAATCTTCTCTCAGCAGTGATTAGTGATCAGTCAACAAGGGGTTTGGTTATTATTGATGGAAAGAAAACGAAGGAGTCATCCCGAGTTATTCCTTCGTTCGCCACACACACTCACATCTTCTTCTTCATCTTCTTCTCTTCACTGTTTTTGCGGCGGCGGCGTCCGTCGTCTGATGCGATCTGGGAGGGCGCCGCCGTCGCCGTGATCGAGAGAGCAGAGAGATAGAGATGGGTGGGACGGGGCGGCGAGAGGTGTGAGATGCGCAGACGCCGCACGGTTCGACGCATCCACCGGCCGACGCTACTGACCGGCCGGGTCACTTGCGTTCGGACGACGACATGCGAGGTAGGTCATCTCACGTCTCTCTCTCTTCCGCGGGAGAGATGCAAAAACGAGGGAAGGGCATGGCCCGGCGGCCGGACCCGCTAACCCGGTCACCCCGTTTTCGGACATGCCTTCACCCACTCCGACTCAGTTCTGTCAACTGATCAGCAGCCAGCACAGTGTCCCAGAGAGCCAATCGCTTGTCCATGTCTCCACTAACCACCTCGTCCCGTCCCTTCGTTTCAGATGTCTTCTTCGCATCCGATGCCACAACTTTATGTTATCTCGCACGTTCCCTTGTTTCTATCTTTATCATTCTCTATCTCGTGTGTTTCTCTCTCAAAGTGCCTATATTTCACGGTCACTCTCTGCCATTACCCACTGGGCGATCGACCCGCTCTCCCTACCGTAATACTTG
Source organism: Caenorhabditis sp. 39 LS-2015 (assembly GCA_900536345.3). NCBI lineage: Eukaryota > Metazoa > Nematoda > Chromadorea > Rhabditida > Rhabditidae > Caenorhabditis > Caenorhabditis waitukubuli. Next base: position 25,065 of record LR572757.1, on the reverse strand, counting down.
AACACGAAATGAAGAAGATGCCCTTTTGGAAGGAGTGAACTATTGGAGAGATGACGACGACTTCTCTCGTCACCGCAGTTCGCAAAGTGTCTGACTTGCATTTTAAACATCTCAACTGTCACATTTTGAGCGACATGGTTCCGTTAGGATCCAAGATCCCAAGGTTCCCATTCCCCCAACTCTGTCTACCGTAACCCTACCGCTGTCCCATCCCAGCGTTTCCCAGTTCCCTCCCGATCACAACTTTTGCTGCCCTTTGAACTTGTTCCCAGTGTCTGTCTGTCACCCAAAAGTCTATCCGATGCAATGTTTTATTGCGCGCGAGTCAGTCAGTACCGGCAGTTATAATAAGTATTAATGGTATCGCCATCTTGCATCGGGTTATTATTCCAATTACCTTCTCCTCGGCCTTGACTATCTTGCCGACCATCAACGGCACACACACGTGCCAAACAGCTCTCTCTCTCTCTCCCGGACCCCAAAAGTCTTGCTTATCTCCACTTGCAACAAAACGAACAAGAGCTGCCCGCACATCTTGTCGCGTCCTTACACGTGCCACCGAGAACCGGTTGGTCAGCCAGTCAGCGGGATGGTTGCAGTCAGTACCAGGTGCCCCCCGGGTGCCTCATCCAGCAGCCTTCGCCTCCTCGCTTCAATGGTCTCGAATGCAACAGACTGACAAGTGGTGCCAACCAAATAAAACAAAGTTCAAGACAAACAACGAGGGCGCTGTCCGTGTGCGACCGGCCTTCTGAAACGAGAGCATAGCCCGGCCATGGTCAGGGTGCCCCGAAGTGTTGGCACATGTGTTCGGCGGGTCGATGGCCCGACCGACACTCCAGTTTCGACAAAATGTCGCCAACGTATATCTAGTGAGTTTGTCCGGGGTTCCAACTGTTCATGTTGTTGTTGTTGTTGTTTACGAGTTAAGGGCACCGGAACAGGGTGCCAGCGAGTTATAGCGTGCCGAGGTCATTGCGATACGTGGCACCGGACCACCCACGTGGCGCGCGCGCACTTTCGAATATCGACGCATTCAACCATTTTTGACACTTTGGCCGCTTCAAGTTTTCCGATTCTCTGCTTCTTTGCGTGTTCCGCGAACAAAATCATCCGCTTTGCCATCTCGCGCTTTCCCGACGCATCCAGCGATTCTCTCTGGGAGGCCCCCGCCGCGAACTGTACCATCACGTACTTGGTGTATGCCTGTCTCCGTCTCTTCCTCGTTTCGCATGATCAGCGGAAAGTACAATTTGCGAAATTGCAACCCCTCAGCATTCTCTCTATTCTGCCTCACACAGCGCGATGATGGTCGCCTCCGTCGTCGGCGTCGCGGGGCCCTGTCACCTCCTGGCGGGAGGCATACCGTACCGTTCGCGCGCAATACACCGTGCACAGGTACCGAGGTCACTTCTCGAGATGAAGAAGGGAAGCGGAGAAGACACACACAATCTTCTTCTTTTTCGTCTTCCTTGGCCGCTCTCTTCTCCGACCGCACTCTCTTTGCATTCAAAACACTGTAATTGTTATGAGAGGAGCGGCCGGAGGAGTGGATGGGGATAAAGTTGAGTGAAGGAAGGAAAGAAGGAGAAGATGAGGATGAGGGAATTGATGAGGGGTCCGAACGGTCGGAGTTGGGGAATCCTGAGACAGTGACGATCGCCGGGCGGCAGTTATAGAGATTGTATCTGAGTCGAGCCACTCATAGATAATCGATCGGAGTAATAAAACACCTGCAGATAGTCTGGGTTGCCACACTGCAAACCCTTTTCGTGCAAAAACAAAGTCAATCATCTTTTGTTTTTTATCGTGCAGATTGTTAGAGACTACGGTAGCAGGTCCGCAATGAGCAATGCACAGTTTAGCTTCTATCGTAATCCGTTTCGAAATATTCATTGGCAGCTTACGGTTTACGAGTCGTTTTTCGTTTTTTTCCTTTATCAGATGATGACTTTAAAACTGATTTCGCGTCAAATTCCACGTGCCCCTAGTTAAAAAATTATGTCCAACGTTTATATCTCCTCATTTTCACATTGTTACCGAAAGGATATAGGTTAGTAAGGGCGTCTTGTTCGATCACTAGTTGCGCAATCCGGCATTCGCCTTTTCCCGTAGAAAGTACAACCTCTCGAGTCTTTTCCGCGCCTCCAATCAATTTTTGTTGTTTTTTTCTCTTTCTTCACGTCACGTCTCCCTCTTCAGCTGGTCTCGTCCTCTGGAACAAGCCTCCCGTTTCCACATGCATGCTGTCGAACAGAAACCCGTCATTGGAATGATGAACCAAGCATCGCCCCTTTTGACGCCGGCTCAATACGAGTCTGGAGATGGGAAGAGCAAGGAAAACGAGAGCGCTGGACTTGAGATGAAGCCGATGGTGATGCGCCCACAAATGATCAAGACGGAGCCCGAATATCGTTACGATATGAAATCGATGCCGCCCACGGCGTTGATGACCAACGATGGAGATCAGCCAGCCTTCGCGAAGCTTCTTACCTGTGTCATTGACCCGAACCACATGAACATCCGCGGAATGATGCCGCCTAACATGAATCCCCATGGACACGAGACCAAACCGCTTTTGGGTATGCTTGCATGTTCTGTTTTTATGTTTCTCACGGTTCTCAAATGATTCTTATGTTGGCTGCTCATCAGAAAGTTTTAGAGAACAGTTTCAAACTAAAGCGAGTTTTAGACGACTGTTACCGTTTCTTTTCCAGTTTCAGCACAGATAGAAGTAATACCTTGCAAAGTCTGCGGTGACAAGTCGTCCGGAGTCCATTATGGAGTGATCACCTGTGAAGGCTGCAAGGTAAATTCATTGGATACGAGTTCATTGGAGATTCTAATTTTGTGCAAGTTTTTCAGGGATTCTTTCGACGCAGTCAGTCATCTATTGTCAACTACCAATGTCCGAGACAAAAGAACTGTGTGGTCGATCGGTGAGTTTTTATTTTTGGCGAAGAGTACTATCATATTCATTTGGCAATTTTCAAAATTTATCGATTTGTTTTCAGCGTGAATCGAAATCGCTGCCAGTACTGCCGCTTGAAAAAGTGTATTGAGCTGGGGATGTCCAGAGACGCCGTCAAATTCGGTCGGATGTCGAAAAAGCAGCGAGAAAAAGTCGAGGATGAGGTATGTGTTTCCTTTATTTGTGCATGGTGCTTCGCATGGATCTGCGCATGTCTTCTTCGTCTAAACCGCATGTGAATGGTACGGCTGGCCGACCTTGGATTTGCGATGGTCTGCCGCCGCCGTCGCCCGCTTGAGTACTAACAATTGTTGAATAACCATCCAAACGCCGGGATTTTCAAACTAACCAATCGTGTTGTTTGTGTCCGTTTTGTCCATGCATAGCAACACAATCTAACGCTCATTTTAGCCAGTTGAGACATCGCTAAGCGGAGGAAAGGAGCAGGAAACGGGTAAAAAGGTTCGCGATAACCCCTAATTTTACACGCAAAGGGTGTAGGTGTAGGCTGAAAATAAGACACTTTGGTTTTTTTCTGGTGACGGTGCATTTAATTAGTCTAAGTTCAGCAATTTTGGGTGTAACTCGCGGTTTGCTGGGCAGCCAGACACTTATACGCACTAAACTCTAATTTTACACGGCAGACTTCCCAGTTCTCCACGAGCCAAACCGAGTATCCTTACGGAAACTTATGTCCGTTTTTCAGGTCCGCATGCACAAGCAGTTAGCCGAAGCAAACGGTCTCGGGTACCCTGGCATTTACGACTACTCCCCTCCGCCGAGCTATTGGTAAACGAGTGTCGTCCAACTTCAAAACCCAATTCTATTTTAGTTTCGACCAAGGAATGTACAGTCACTACACCTCTCCAACTGGAACTTCCACTCCGCTCACCGGATACCCGCTCACTGTCGCAGCGACTCCCGTCACTCCCATGCCTCAAGCCATGTACGGAGCAACGCCGTCTTCTGCAAACGGTAGCCAATATGTTGGTCATCAAGGTATTCAGATTTAATATTAGTTCTTTTCCAAAATTCTTGTCTTCAGCTTCTGGAGGCGGATTCCCGTCGCCACAAGTGCCGGAGGAAGATGTAGTGTCCCGTGTCTGTTCCGCCTTCGATACACAACATCACAGCTACCGATCGACGACTCAAGTCTGCAACGTCAATCCAGATCATATTCCTAAAATGAGTCGTGCCGATGGATGGGAGTTGTTCGCCAAAGAGCTCAATCCTCTGATCCAATCTATCATCGAGTTCGCCAAGAGCATCGACGGGTTCATGGAATACTCTCAAGAGACGCAGATTCAGTTGCTGAAAGGAAGTGTCTTCGAGCTGTCGCTCATCTTCGCAGCCATGTACTACAACATGGACACGCAGGCAGTGTGCGGGGAAAGATACTCTGTTCCGTTTGCTTGTCTCGTTGCTGATGACGTTTCGGAGGTAAGATCATATATATTTTGATTATTTCTTTACGTTTTTCTTCTTCAGATGCAACTCATAACCGACATCCACTCCACTCTCCACGAGATTGTCAATCTGCAGCCGAGCACTTCGGAATTGGCTCTTCTGGCCGCAGGACTTCTTCTCGATCACAATACGCCGACTCCCAGCACTGGACTGGACATCGCCTCTCCAACTGCTGACATTCTCAAGAATGCGCTGCATCAGAGTGTCGCTCCCAGAGTCGGATGCATGGACGTAGCCGTCATGAAGATTCAGGACATTGAGTACAGGATTCGACAGACTGCCCAACTCCATCAAGAGGTAAGAGTTTTTTTAACTGATGCATCTCATACCTTCGTCCCTTCAGGCTCTTCGTAACTTCCGTGAATCAGATGCCTCGGCTTCTGAACGTCTTCCTGCCCTCTACAAGGAACTCTTCACTGCGGACCGACCTTAGCCCGTTTCCGAATCTCTTGCTAGAACTTCCTGCCCTCCAAATTTCCAAGCATCTCGATACTTCCGGTTCTGTATAGTATGAGTGAATGGTTCTCCACGAGAGTTCTCTTCCTCCGTTTTGTCTGTGATTCCTGCCCCCACCAACCCAGTCACTTCTCTTGTTTTATCTTAAATTTTTAGTTAATAATAGTACTCGCCTGTTCCCCGCACCATGCTCCTCCCCAAACTATTTATTTTCATTTTTAGTAATAATTTATGGCCCCGTCCCGAACTGTTCCCCCTCCTCATGTACCATGTACATCTGTGCCCCATGCACAAAACTCGGCTTTTTGAAGAAGTTATACTCGTGAACATGCAATAAACCGATCGAGTGTGCTCTCTTCTCAAAACTGTCTTCCTCCCGTCTCCCATTTCTTTCTTCAGGTCTCCTTGCCTGACCCTCTCCGATGTCTGCCCATCCCATAATCTTTTCATGTCAACGGGTTCCAATCTTTCACATCATATTCTGCATTTCTAGGCGCCGAATCCTCCCTAATTTTGCCCCGTTCCCCCATCAACTTGTACTATTCCAGTGTCTGTGCTTTATACGTCTTCCAATTGCAATCCGTGCGAACATGTGTTTTTGTACCAAAAATTATTGTCTAATTCCGATTTCAATTGCTCGATTGATCTTCAGAAGGACCAGTCTTGCTCAGTTTTACTACACCCAATTCACAGTCATTCCACGAAAAGACCATCATCGCATGATATTAATTTATTACATCCATTCTCGGTTCCCAACACATCTTTCCTCTGTCAATATAATCTCTTTGCTCCTCTGACTCAGTGATAAAAAGTTTATGATTCCCGGACGACTTCAGCCATTGTTTTTCTCTTTCTCTTCCCACGTCTTCTAAACGTATTCAATATTTGTGAATATCGATGAATGGCCACCGTGAGCAGCAATGCAAACGCGCCCCATTGGACTGGTTCAAATGAACATCTGCTGCGTCAACCGGGCCCACTTGCATTGATTCGAGCTCGCGTTCGCACCAAATACTCGATTCAAATTCTTCATTTTTTCAAGTTTTCGAGAGGAAATGCCAGAGGAGGAACCGAGAAAATCGATGGTCGGGGCCGCGCCGTCAACGAGAAGAGGACGTAAGTTATATTCATTGGGAGCAGATTATTTAATATCTATAGATAAATAGAACCATTATTTTTGTTTTTGAAATTTATTTAAATTGAATAAAAAGTAATAACAAACTTTCCAGGCGGTGGAGCGACACCATCAGCTTCATCCACTCCGGTCGCCCCTCGGACATCCGCTCGTGCTGCCAAAAGAGTCAAGAAGGAAGAGCCGGAAGAGGACGAATACAAAGATGACAACAGTGATCCGGAGAAAAGTGAGGAGGAGGAGTCCGAAGATTCTGGAGATGATGCAGCGACTCCTTCACGGAAGGCGGCTGGAGGCGGAGGTGGTGCTGGAGGAACTGGAGGAAGAAAGAGGAAGCGGGCACCACTGACGGATTATCATTTGAAGAAGAAGAAGATACTGGCCCGAAAGGCGCAGAGAGATGCCGAGAAGGAAAAGGAGCAGGTCGTCGAGGAGGAAGAAGAGGTCGTCAAGGAACCGACTCCGCTACCAGCACGGAAACCGCCATCTTTCTCGTCGTACTCATCGCTTCAGCTCATGCAGGATCATATTTTGCGGAAACTTGTTGACAAAGATCCAGATCAGTATTTCGCATTCCCAGTGACTCCGCAGATGGCTCCGGACTACAAAGAAGTTATCAAAGAACCGATGGACTTGCAAACGATACGGTAAGTCATTGGACAGCGATTGATTGCAGAAACTTGCAAATGATGTCTTTTACAGGGAGAAGATAGAAGACGGCATGTACAGTTCTCTGCCGGCGATGAAGGCGGATTGCCAATTGATCGTGGCCAACGCGTTGGTTTACAATCAACCAAACACAGTGTTCTACCTCGGTGCGAACAGACTTGCCAACCTTATAAACTACTACTTCGGAGAACAATATCTCCGTTATCTTTTCCATTCTCTACCATTTGCCAATCAGCTTCCATTCGATCAAGTCGGCATCCGACCGTACGCTCCAGTCAAAATGGACCGCCCAGTTAACAGAAGAAAGAGCGTCGTGAAGGACGATATGACATCGGAAGACTGCTTCAAAAATGCCGACGCCAAGGTACGAGAGCGACTTTCGGCAAAATTGATGGACCCAAAGAACAAGAATGCCAAGGCAAAGCTTGGTTTCTTATCGGAAAAGAATGGAACTGTTGTGTTGAATTTGGTGGCTGGAACGGAGGAAACGGGCCACGAGAACAACGCTCCTCGTCGAGTTACTCTTGGAGACATTGTTGGACCGCTTGAGGAAGGAACCACTGGAATGATTCAGATGGCTGACCACCGACTCTACTCGCAGGCTCCGATGAACTATCTCTCGTATGGATCATTCTCCTCTTTCGCTCCCATTTACGATTCGACATGGTCCACGATGACGAAGGAAGACACGGACCTCTTCTTGCGCACTTATGGGGACAAGGCGAATGCTTCTGAAGTGCAATCCATGCGGCAGTTTGTTGCCGATATCGATGAGTTTTCTGATGTAAGTTGTCGAAGTTAGTGCAAAAGGTATATAAATTTTCAGATGGTCGAGAACATTCTTGATACCATGACAGACGGCGAGCACTCGAGAGCTCTGAAAGAATTGGGAGGGGGCGAGAAGCGAGCGAAGGTCGAGGGGGCGAATGGAGACGAATTCAAGGTATGTTCTGTCTCTAATAGTTTTTGTGTTGTAAATCTAATTTCTGTTTTGATTTTCTATATCGCTTCTGTTGTCACTAACTCATTCTTAAATCCACCATTCCCTCTGTCGTCTTGCAGAATGACTCTCTACTTTCTTTGCTTGATGACGTTAGCTCCGTATCCAATTTGGGCATCGAGACTGGATTCTTGCATGATCTTCGCCAACAAGTGATTGTCCCTGAAGTGGTTCGTTTAGTTATTTTAGTTTGCTCCCGACTAATCACTGAATTTGTTTATTTTTCTAGGAACCTGAAAACGTTCCGGAATACATGGCCGGAATGGAGCACATGAACACTCAACAACAAATCGACCACGTCGGACAGCAGATCAAGGACTTGGCTCACATGCAGGAAGCTCGTCTCAGTCAGCAACCTCCAACTATGCTCATGGCTGTCCAAGAGCCAGGACCACTCGAGCAGAAACTGGCGGAGAGCATCCAACAGAACTTGGCGCATCAAATCGGAACGCATGCCGCTCCGGAAGCGTTTGTCAACGACGCAGTCATTCACGACGCGATGGGAGTCGAAGTGGACGACGATCTGTTCAGCGAGTTCTTCGTCACACAATGAGAAAATTATGGATAAATTGAGATTCGAAAAGTGTGTAACGTGATTTCTCAAAAGTATTCTTCTCATGGTCTCTTTTCATTTTATTTATCTTTTTTTAATTGCTAATTTGAACCAAATTCACACCAGAATGCTCTTTACCATTCAATATTTATTTATTTATTTATTCACCATGGAGATGTCTGTGTACTCGCCTCTTTCTTAATGAATCACACTATTCCGATCATTCCCTCTACTTGTTCTTCTCTCTCCTTCTCCCTTTTCCTCTTTCTTTTTCGATTGGAGGTCGAGATTGTATCAAACTGGATTCGTCTGTCTCGACGTCTCCGTCTCGCACGTCTTCTCAAAGATCAGCCAAGACGATGTTGCCAACTGGAGACATTTCTGCGTCTCTCTGAAGATAAATTATGCGGTATTCATTGATTTTTCTGTGGTAAGTTGGCATTTTCAATCCGAAATTTGAGAAGTTTCCAGTGCCACTGTGTCAGTGATATTCTGCTGTTCTCCAGATGTCAAATTCGAAAAAGATCATCATAGAAGGTGCGAATTCTTATTTATCTCAACAAATTTTGTTTTTTTCTCCAGGAAAGAGCTGGAAGACAAGTTCATCAACAACTTGGCCGAGCTGAAGAATCATGAAGAGATCCTTCTGAAGGCCGTCGAAGCGATGAAGAATGCGAATGAGAAGAAGGACGACGACGAGATAGATTACAAGAAGAGGATAGCAGACATCGAGAAGGAACTGCGGGCGACGAAGGACGATCATTCGAGACTTTTGGAGAAGCACGAGAGCTATATGAGAGGGTTCGAATCTCGGCCGAGGACGTGGTCGGAGACGATCAGCAAGTACACGGGTGACGCATTCGGACGACTTCTTTTCAACGGACTCTGGGGAGCCATTGTCTTGCTGCTTCCGCTTCTGATCCGGCCCTTTCAGCGGCGATGGTTGGCTGCTCTCCGCGGAGGAGATGGACCGACTATTGAAGAGGTCACTGGTACGTGCATGGCTTGGAATGGCTATTCTATTTAGAAGTTTGAAATAGAGCAAGAAACTGCTGAATTTGGATGAAATATCTAGACAACAACAGCTTCTTTTTTCAGAGGATGATCAACAGAGTGTGAGGTTATCGAATGAAGAAGTCCGGCAGATCCTGGATTCGGATAGCAAGAAGAGAAGAAAACCAGTGAAGGCAGAGTAGAAGAGTCGCACGAACTAGGAGGCAATTCGAAAATCAGATTGGAATTCTATTATTTAATACTAAATAATGAAAGTTCATCGATTCAAAAAAGAAAATCAGTCTTCAAGTCGCTCCACTTTCCGTGGCTCCTTCCGCTCCTCTCGGATCTCGTGAGATGCGAAAACGAATGGAGAGTTCGCTGGAAGCGGGACGAACTTCCCGGATCCCGGCACGGTCTGCAACTTCCCATTCGCCCATACGATCCGTCCTCGGGAAATTGTGATCTCTGCCACTCCGTGACACTTGATTCCTTCGAAAATGTTGAAATCGAGATTCTGAAACAAATCATAACCGGTTTTGTGTTCCGCGAAGAACTCACATGATGATGAGTGTCTTTCGAAATGGTTCGTATCTTTTTCGGATTGAAAACCACAATATCCGCATCCGAACCGACGGCGATTCGACCTTTCTTCGGGTAGATATTGAATATCTTCGCAGCAGTGGCACTTGTGATCGAGACATATCTCATCGGATCAATGATGCCAGAATGCACTCCTTTCTCCCAAACGACCGACATTCTGTCCTCGACTCCATTGATCCCATTGGGGATCTTCGTGAAGTTTCCCTTTCCCAGAGACTTTTGTCGGCAGTCATAGGTGCAGTTATCAGTTCCAGTTAGATGAAGTTCTCCTCTGAAAGTGAAAAACCGTCCGGAAATTGAGTACGTGTCAGAGGAACTTACGCAGCCAACAACTTCATCAGAAGTTCCGGAGTCGTCGGATCTCGACTGAGCGGTGGAGACATGACGTATCGAGCAGCATGCAGCCAGTCCTCGTCATAATAATGGGATCCATCCAATGCGAGTCCTGCAGCAATCGGTTCCCCGAATACGATGGCTCCTTGAGCTCTGTGATGAGCAATTGCTGCAGCTGCTCCACGTGTCATCACATGGACCACGTACAGCGGACAGTTTGCTTGCGAAGCGAGGACGCACGCACGGTTTGTGGCTTCGGCTTCTATCTGAAGTTTAGCGGACTGAGATAGTTGATTACGAATGAAAGTTCTACTTCTTCCGGCCGACTCTGCGTATGCCCTTCCGGTCCGGTGACTCCTTTCGCCAGCAGATCCACCTCTTTCTCTTTGATCACACTTCCATTCTCGGCATGAACTCTGGCAAGTGCCCGCAGCTTTGCGCATTCCTGCATTCCACGAAACAATTCGTCGTCATGCACCATCAGAGTTCCTTCGTATGCCATATAGAACTTGAAAGAGTTTACACCAAACTCTGGGCTCGTGATCACTGCCATTTGCTCTGCAGTCTCTGGTCTCCACATGGTGATTGCCACCGAGAGCCCATAGTCGCAGCACACTTTCGGATCCGCCCAGGAACGCCATTTCTGGTATCCAGCAACCAAAGATTCGCCGTTTCGATGGTCGGGAACACAGAAGTCTATGATCTTGAAGACGTTCTCTTTCTGAAGGAATTGCTTCAGGTAGGCTCACCATGGTAGTTCCTCCTGCAACTGCTGCCTCGGTTCCTTTCAGAAAGTCGTCCTTGGTCACTTCTCCCTGATACGGCATCTGCATGTGAGTATGAGGATCGATGCCTCCCGGGATCACTAATCTGTCGGTGGCATCTACGACTTCGGTTCCATCTGGTGGAGCAATAGAAGGAGCTACTTCTCTGGAAACATTCAAATGGACAACACACTCCTTCCTCCTTATTTCTCTTACATAATAATTCCATTCTTGACGAGCACATCTGCTTTGAACATTCCATCTTCATTCACAACTGTTCCATTCTTGATGAGCAGTGGAGGAGACATTGCCGACAACGAAATGGATCGAAAACAAAGAAGATGTGACAAAAGAGACTTGATTGAAAATCAAAGATGCGATGGAGAACGAAACGGGAGGTGTGGAGACGAGATGATGTGTTTTGATAAGAGACTGATATGATAAGTGACACGCGGTGTCGTTGTACTGGGGACGAATTGATGGGAAGAATCGAACTTCCTGTCGAAGACAATGGAAAACCAGTAGTGGACATGTTTCATGATAAAGAAGAGAAAAGAGAAATAAAATGACCGCTTGCAGTTGCAGTACTTGTTTCTGGATCGGGATTAATAGTTATCGGTTTATCAGAAAGTTCATCAGATTCCTTATTCATTCCTCTCTACGCATCATCGTCGGCCTTCTCTCCCACATTCAGATTCTCCTTAATCTCCATAACTGGCTTGATGAGCATGAACGAAGCCACCTGAAAACATCTCCAATTACGATCCACAAGACGAGGATGCGTACCATGTCCTTGTCAATGTTCAGCATCGAGGCAATGTTGTTGGTCTGTCCGCAGTAGAAAGGTGCCGAGAAGATCGTGACCAGCTTTCTGTCGGCAAAGAACTCGTATCCGTCCTGAACGACTTGATGGGCTCTGACAATCAGATCCAGATGGAAGTGTCTGCAGAACTCTTCGACCGCCTTCGCCCCGAAAATCTTGCCCGCGCCCCTCGGAGATTCCTTGTACAACTCGATCTCCGGTTCCGGATCCGCCCATGTCAGATCTGCAATGATGCCCACATCCGGAGTATCTATGGGACGGCGGAGAGCGTCGAGTTGCTTCATGTCGTACAGATCCTCGGAGATGCCGCCGTGCATACACATGATTCTCTTATTGACGAAAGCGGTGAGCGGCATCGTGTTGAACGCGAGTTGGAACACTTCGTAGATTCTGAAGTTATTGTATTTAAAACAAGGGAGGTATTCTAGTCAGACCTTCCCGAAATTTTTACAGAGCCGAGAAGATTATTTACCTTTCACTATATCTCCGAGAGCACTCTCCATAGAAACCGTAGGAACGATTGACAGGTCGGGATTCGTGATTCCCGCGGAGCAGAGTGATCCGATCCGGCCATCGAAGTTGCATTGCAAACAACATCAGGACCACTTCGATCGAGTACGGTCCCCGATCGACGTAATCCCCGAGGAACAAGTAGTTCTTCGGTCCCGGCTGCCGATCGGTTCCCGATCCCAACGTCGTCGGCATCGACACCTTCACGTCTTTCTTGCCTCTCGTCAACAAGTTCCTGCACATTTCCTTGGCTTCTTCCTCGCTGAATGGCCATCCATTCATGTCGAACATCATCTTCAGATCTTCAAATTGTCCGTGAATATCGCCAACAATGGTCACGGGGATGTCCACCTGGAAACGGATTGCGTCTCTTGGTCTCGAGTTTCAAAGGTTATTCCCCCGATCGCTACGAGACCCGTCTCCGACTCACATATCGATACATTGGCTGTGCCCAGAACATCTCTCTCGCCCTCAGACACAATTCATAAATCTCGTATCTCTTGAGCATATCCTGACAATTTACGGGCGACCAGACATGGAAATACCGGAAAATGATAGATTCGAGCCATTTGTGCAGCTGAACAACCATCTCTCTCTCAGAAGTTTCCCGTCTTTCCCCATTCTCTTCTCACCTTATTTTCGTCCTCAGTTGTCCCCGCTTTCATACGACTTTCAAATTCGACCCCGCTCATCGTTGCCTTGTCAAAATAAGAACTGATGTTCCCCTGAAACTCATCAACCTTTTCAACTAATCACCGATTGTTTCCTTTTTCGAAAAGTTCACGTGCGCCAATTTATTCAAAAACTTTGGTCAACAAAAATACATGTAAAAACGGCCCCGAGGAACGACGATACATTCTAATAACTAAACAACGACGGGCCATGGAGTGGGATCAATCTCCGAGAGCTGAGCACATCCTGGATCTTGGCCGACGAACCGGTCGATGACACTTCTCGTCTCACCGAGATACTGAAAAAATTGAAAATTCAGTTTTCAAACAACTCGGTATCACTTGCCGTAACATCACGAGTGAGAAGGACGTTTTTTTGCATATGAGGCCGAGGATCTGATGGCGGTGGAACCAAACGAGCGACTGAAACAATGAACTTGACACATATTGTGGAAAAAGTAAGCTTACTGTGATCTAATTCAATAAAAATCGGCACGTCCTCTCGCAGGCATAGTTTGAAGTTCGAAGTCTCCTTCATGTTCCACTTCTTATCAGCTCCTGAATCAAGAGTTCTTAGCAGTTTCTGCAAGGTAACTTACTTCTCTCGTTCATCCGCGTGCTGATACCATGCATAGAGAACTGGAGACACATTGGTGGGGACCGGCAGTGTCTAGAAAATGAATGAAGCATGAAGAAAAACAAACTAGGACTCACTGTTTATGAATGCGGTAGAGCGAACTGGTGAGAACCATGTCACGACCGCCAGAATCCAAAAAGCGCACTTCGGCAAAGTCGTCGCATTTTAGGATCATAACTCTCTGCCATTCTCCAGTGAATGTTGCCTTTTCCTCGTTGACTGCACATACCGCAAACACGCTGAAGCCCGCATCTCGCATCATTTTGCTGAAAAAAACATATCAAATTATTGATCGAGAAGTATTGATAATAATTACATTTCCGCTCCTTTCAGCGGCTTCCGGTTCTTCGCAATCGAGTAGAAAGTGTCGAGTTGCTCGGCAAAGCTCTTCAGCTGATCGTCTCCATACATCACCCACTCTGCTTTGTCGACTTCTTGCAGCTCTTCGCCGTTATCTTTCCACGGGACCATCTCACCAAGATCATTTTTACCAGTTCTAAACCATAAAAAGTTTAGAAACAAGGTATCTTATTCTCACTTGACAATCGGTCTCGCATACCACTCGTACGGACTCTTGGTGCACCGACCTTCGACTGACAGCATGATACGTGGCTTACCATTCGCATTGTTGTCTGGGAAAGTGAACCTAAAAACGTTCTTCAAATCTTTTCAATGAATTCTCACAAACTTTTTTTCGAGATCTGCGATCGTGAGCATCGGGATGTTGTTCTGTTTCGGATCCCAGTCGCTATGTTCTGTTTCAGGATTCATCGACGACGTGTCGACAGGAAATTCTTCCTCCGTCTTGATATTGCACTTCCAGTCAACTGGAAAGCTTTTGTGATACTCCTGCATCTCTTCCGGCTCTGATTCCAACTCGACAGCGTCGTAAACTTCATGGACTGCTGCATCAATAATCGGCATGGAAACAACTAGACGAGGGACGTTTTTCGAAAGAAGATTGGCAATTGAAATGGTCCTCGAGTTCTCATCCAAACCAAACAACCGAACCGGTATTGGCTTTGCGTAGTCGTTGAAGACGACACTGGAGAGAACGACTTCGACATTGAGTGTTGGGAAATCGGTCAGAATCCGGCTGAGCTCTTCGCAAGCTTCCGATGACCATTCCTGTCGCTGAAACCATAACTTCACGAAGTTTCAGTACGGAAATAACTTACAGCATCGAGTGATTGAATAGCTGGATGAATGCCGACCATGGAAATTTGAATGGCTTGCCAAGGAAAGAACATGTAATACTCCGCCATATCTCCAAGGCATTCCGGTGCTACCCAATAAATAACGGCATCATCGATGCAAAACACTTTGACACGATTCGTTCTCTTATTGACTTCTAGTATCCGGCAGCGCCGGTAAACTCGATCGTCACACGGAACAAGAGCATAGTCACCAACAATGCAGCTGCTTTTCGGAGTTAACTCGAATCTGGAATTTTTTCTTTCGGAAAAAGGGGGACAAACTGCCCCGATCGAACTATGCAAAACTACGCTCGTGTGAGAAAAAAACTACACCATCGGAGCGCGGTTGAGGATGATCCAAATCTAAACAAAGAATATAAAAACTAACGGTTCGCGGAACGTAAGAGTGTTGTCGGTGATATGATTGGAGAGGCGAACCCAGATCCGAGACGGAGATTCAGCTCGTAAAAGTTCAACATTGGCTGTGCGAGTCAAAATGATCCGGTTGATCTGAAAATGTAATTTATATCGAGGTCGAATTGTTATAATTACATGAGCCTTTCCGTTCTTATCGATACCATTCAGACTCATCACAGGATTCTCGCTGATCGTCGATGGCAACCGGGCGATTCGCTCTTCCGGTTCGGGAAAAACTTGATCGGCTAGACGAATGCCAACCGAAATCATCTTTCTGAAATCTAAATATTAACTTCTTGTGGAGTGAGAGTAGGGGAGTTCGTAGTTTGAGTTTGAAAAAATTGCGAAATATCGAATACACTAGAAAGGAAAGCTCGCTTCAGGGTAAAGGGTTCCGAAAAAACGTAAATAGCGTGTCGATATCAACCAGACACTTGTCCACAAAAACAGTTTTAACAGGAATATCGAAAAAATCCGTCGAAAACAAGCTAAATTGAATATTCAATAACGTTGTTTCCAAAAAGAGAAATCTCCCTAGCCACCGTAATCAGAGTACTTCAAAGGCGCATAGCAGTGAATATCAACAGGTCTCGAAGGGAACGCGAAAAAACTCTTGCTCCGGTTTTTCCCACTTTTTATATTTATTTTTCATCTATTTTTATTTCTTGAAGGCGTTATTTTTTAGAGTGAGCAAGCGTCCAAATCGTTATTCTTGCCGGCGAAAATAATGGTTGGCGTCTTTCTTTTTCTGCTCACTGGCGCGTTTTTCGATGCATGAAATGGCTTTTCGAAATTGAATTTGTTTTGTTTGAAACGGAGTCGTTTGAAGATTTGCGATCATTTTTCAATTATATTTATCTAGGAATTTCTAATTTTTGCAGTTGAATTTTTTTTCGACTACAGCAAAATCAATAATTTCTTTCGAAATTCGACCGCAGCTTCATTTGCGGCTACGTCGTGATGCGTTGTCATGGCGATGATATCAGTTTTATTGACATGTTTTTCTTTGCTCTTCAATTATATTTTCAGAGTGCAAACATTTTTAATTTTCGGAACAGTTTTCCTTCTAATCGATCTTTGCGTGTGAATGTTCACCTTTTCAAGCTTTCTGGCAATTTTCAGTACTCTATTCTTCTTCTTTTTTCCTTTCAAACTTCTTTTAAGATATCTCTCTTTTGCGCACCTTCTTTCGCCCACCCAAGAAGATATTACGTCATCACGAGACCCGGTGTCAGCTGGAACTATGTTCTCGCGTGCGGCTTGCACAAGGCTGGCGGTTGAAAGTGTGCAATAAACATGGATGACTGCTGATGAAACTCAACTTTCTAGTTTTTCAGGCTACCAACTTGCTTAAACTATGGAAGCCCGCGCCGAAGAAGGAGAGGTGAAATCCGATTGCGACACGTCGTCAGACGAAAGAGCATCGGAATCGGAGAGTGAGAAGAGGAGAAAGATTGAATTGCACGCAGCAATGAAAGGCAAGTATCCATGTTGAATTTATATGTTTTATTCGTTGCCCTTTTCAGCAAACAGAAAACGGCTGAAGAAAGAGAAGAAAAGGAAGGAGAGAAAGAGTAAGAAGGAGAAGAAGCATAAGAAGGAAAAGGAGCCGCAGGATGAAGAACCCCCGGCAAAGCGACGTGCAGTTGAGGATGAAGATGAACCAGAGGTTCCTGTTGAGGAGGAAGAACCTCCGAAACGACGGCAAGTCGAGAAGGAGCAAACTTCAAAGAACGGGAAAGACAAAAAAGATCAATCGAAGAGTCTGGAGAGATCGGAGCGATCTAAGAGTCCCGCTAGAAGAGAGAAGTCTAAAAGTCCTGTGAGAAAGGAGAAGTCCAGAAGCCCGGTGAAAAGAGAAAGGTCTCGGAGCAGAGATCGTAGAGACCGTTCGAGAAGTCGTGGCAGAAGAGAACGATCCAGAAGTGCTGAGCGGAGAGAAAGGGAGCTGCGAGAAAGGAGAGAAGCGGAGAGAAGGGACAGATCTCGCAGCAGAGACCGTCGGGAGACTCAGCGAAAACGGGAACAAGAAGACAGACGGAGGGATCGAACTGATCGTGATCGAGGGGGAAGAAGGTGTGTTGACATAGTTTTGAACTCTTTCATGAACAACTTTTATAGAGATAGAAGCCCTGACAGATCTGCCAGATCATTCCGCGACGACCGCCGTGATTACAGAAGAGACGACAGATATTCTGGACGAGATAGATCCAGAGATCGTAGAAGTCCTGATCGAAGACGTGATTCTGATAGGCGACGAGACGACGGAAGACACAAAGAAGAGGCGAAAAAGGTTGAATGGAATCTCGAATCGGACTCTGATAACGAGGAGAAGAAGATTGAAGAGGCCAGAAAGCGCAGAACTCAGATCCTGAAGCAAATGGAAGGAAGTGCAGAAGCTGTCAGGGATCCATTCAGAGCAACACCGACTAATATGTTATTTCAGACACCGCGAGAGGACAGCACTCCGAGAAGCGGCAATGGAGAGGCCAACGATCCAAAGAAGGTCGTCGAGTCCGAGGATAGCAGTTCGGACTCCGAAGACGAGGAAGACCGTCAACTGAAGGAGGCCAGAGATCTCATAAAATCCGTACGTTTCAGAAGATGCTATTACCAGATTCAAACAAAGTTGCGATGTCCGCAACTGGGCGCCCGATGGGTCTCGTTGGGGAGTCGGGTACAAAATTCGTTTTTCCAATGGCGCGGAAAAATATTTTCGAAAAAAACACTGTGAAAAAAGCAAATTTTTTCGCGCCAGTGATACTATACTGTAACCGATTCCCCAACGGGACCCGCCCAGACACCGAATTGCGGACATCGTTACTTCGTTTGAATCTTTTAATAGTCTATTCTATCTTTCATTTTTAGACTCGTTTTGGAAGCGAACATGGCAGTGGTACATCAACTCCGGCAACGGTTCAAAGCGACAACGACACTCCGATGGACTTCTTCGAAGGATTGCGCGACAAAATGGTGCATATCCAAGATGCGGATGAGAAAAACGTCGACGAAGTACTTCAAAAAAGTAAAGAAGAGGAACTTAAGGAGGATTGGCAGACGAAATTGAAAGAAAAGGAGAAGGAAGAGGCGGAGAAGAAGGCAAAGTTGGAAGCAGAAGCAGCGAAAAAGAAGGCGGAGCAGGAGGATACTGGTTTCGACATGTTCGCTGATAACGAAGAATTGCCTCAAGACAGTACCACAATCGATGGACACAGTGGAGCAGTACACGACACACTCAAGGACAATTGGGACGATGTCGAGGGATATTACCGTAAGTTGGAATAGACTGACACATGTTCATTGACGGTTTTTTATTCCAGGCGTGAGAATCGGAGAAGTGCTCGATACTCGTTATCGAGTTGTCGGCTTCACTGGTGCAGGAGTATTCGGAAATGTGTGCAGATGCACAGATCAGACGAAGAACAACACTGTCGCCGTAAAGATTATCAGAAATAATGAAATCATGTACAAAACCGGCCTTCGTGAGTTGGAAGTGCTCCGAAAGCTGAACGAAGCTGACAAGGAGGACAAGTATCACTGTCTCCGCCTCTTCCGAACATTCAAACATCACAACCATCTTTGTTTGGTATTTGAAAACTTGAGGTGAGTGACACTAATCTTATTGCCGTTCTGATACGTGTATTTCTCAGTATGAATCTTCGTGAACTTCTGAAGAAGTACGGACAGAAGGATGGACTCCACTTAAAGGCAGTCCGCAGTTATGCTCAGCAGTTGCTTCTTGCTCTTCGTCTTTTGAAGAAACTGGAGTTCGTGCACGCTGATATCAAACCCGACAACATTCTCGTGAATGAATCCAAATTGACACTGAAGTTGTGCGATTTCGGATCTGCCGGCCGTGTCAATGAACAGGAACTCGCTCCTTATTTGGTTTCGCGATTTTATCGTTCTCCGGAAATCAGTAAGTTTGAAAAAAAAATTATTTTAAACTCCTTATTTTCAGTGCTTGGTGTTCGTCACGATTATGCAATCGACTTATGGTCCGTGGCTGTGACTCTTTACGAAGTTTACACTGGAAAGATCATGTTCCCAGGGCGATCGAACAATCACATGCTGAAACTGTTCACGGATATCAAGGGAAAGTATCCAAACAGATTGGTGCGCAAGTCTCAGTTCAAGGACCAACACTTTGATGCCAACTGCAACTTATTGTATCATGAGGTCGATAAAGTGACTCAAAGAGACAAGGTGAGACCCATATCCATTTACACCTTCACCTTTTCCATTCGCAGATCACCGTCCTGGCCAATCTAAAACCGACACGCGACCTGGAGACAGAACTAATTGCTGGGCAACGTTTGAGTCGTGAACAAGTGGACCAGGTGAGTGTCCCCCTAGTTCAGGCGGGTAGGTCTCCGTCCACTGTGCAATTGACATTGGTTCACTACCGCTCCATGTTCCTCGCCGCTCCGTTAACTGTCTGGAGCGGAGATTTTAGACGAGCGAATATAAAATGTCATTAGCGGTGCTCATCTTCGGTTAATTTTCACGAAATGGCTGATTGGATATTGACAACATTTTACTTTTTCAGGTTCAATCGTTCCGCAGTCTTCTCGACGGAATGATCGCTCTGGATCCCTGCAAGAGAATAACTTGCAACGAGGCTCTGAAACATCCATTCTTTACTCTCCATATTAAATAATTTCTTCCCCCTTTTTCCCGATCTCCATCCCGTTCTAAAAAATTCCAATGAAAAAAAATCGATTATTGTGAATGATCCACATCTTTTCTCTCGTGTTCCGTTTATTTTATTTTTAGATGAAACGATAGTGTAATCGAGCTATTTTTCATACAGAATTCGCTACAGGCTAAAACACTTAGCAGTTGAGGTGCTGGATCTGCATGTCTTCGCCCTTTGTGACGTGAGAGTTGAAGAACCGATTTCCGCAGTATCCGCAGGCGTGAACTCCGGGTTTGTCCTGCAATTCGGGAGTTTCAGGATGTGATGAAGCTTCTCGAAGCGATTCGCGATAACTTTATTGTGAAAAAAGCTTACCAAGTTGATGTAAACTTTCGGGTGTCCGAGAGCCGGATGTCCTCCGTCGCAGAAGACGATACGCTTGTCACCGCAGTCCTCTGGCGGACGCTGATCGATCAGATTCATTGCCACGTTCGGATTGACGGTCTTGGCGGAAGTATCGAAACGTTGCAGACGGTAGTCAGCTTGATCCCATGCCTGCAAAAATTAGGTTAGATTATTTTCTGATCGGAGAGAATCGTGACTTACTTGTCCAGTGTGAGTCACTTTGTCGAACTGGGCATTCTTTGAGGTGATTTGAGTTGGAGCTGGCCGCACTGGAACATTTGACGACGCACGGACTGCCAGAGATCCGCGCGAGACGGTCTGCTGCAGAAGACGGTTCATTCCTAGAAAAATGAATGTAAATCAATAAGAACTAGTTGAACCGAGAAAAATTAAAACATACATGACAAGAACAAGGAAAAGAACACAATTGTATATTTTGATTATAAATTCGAAAAATTTACTTGAAAAAAACAGCTTTTTAAAACTGAAATCACATGCGCATGCGAAAAGCTAAACAACTTCTAAACTGTCGTACGCTCTGGCGCCTGCGTACGAAACACTGAGTGCCAACGGCTACCGTAGTGAAACAAAATGTTGGAGCTTTATTTGCTGTTTATAAATCGGAATCGGTTCCTTTTGTGCTGTCTTTCTGCAAATATTCAACCATACCAATTTCGTAAAAGTTTTGTCAATTTCCAGTCAAATCCATCGCTCTTACTTGACATAGAAATCGCAAAAGTTAAGTCATAGGATTTCTGCACACATCAAACTTGACGACATTTTACAACTATTGCACAATCTGACTCTGAACGTTGTTTTCATCAGATTTTTCTCTTTTTCCTTCTCTTTTTCCCTTGTATAAATTGCTTCAGCTGCGCAAGACAATTAACGAATTTGAATATTCTTCCAAATTAAGCATCCACACATTCTTTATTTCACTGTCTCGAATATCATTGCTATCCAAGTAGGCGTTATTCCTTGATTTTTTATATTCAGATTTTCCTTTTTAATATTTCATTCAATTTTTGGTTTCAGGTAATAATGTCGAAGCTCTTCATCGATGTCGATGCGGGATCTGACCAGAACTCTGGATCTGAGGACCAGCCACTGGCGACCTTGGTGCAAGTAAGTCGTAACGAGTATCCTAATTCCTAATTTGTTGTTACTTTCTAGGCAATGCTTTTGTCGAACAACTCTGGAGAGTTTTTGATGAAGAAGAAGAGCGAAGAGGGTGAAAGCTGGGAACCAGCAGCGAAGGCTGCCATCAAGAAAGCTGTGAAAAAGTACGAGGCCGAGAAGAAAAAGTCGGAGAAGGCTGCCGATAGAGAAAAGGAAGCTGAAGAGCATCAGCATGCCGCTTTGGAGGAAGCCAAGAAGATCACATTTTCCCTCGACAAATCTCTGCCAGCGGCCAAGGTTATCAAGATCGGAGAGTCCACACAACATCGTGATCAACGTGTCACTATCAAGGCTTGGGTTCACCGTCTCCGCCGCCAGGGGAAGTCGTTGATGTTCCTTGTGCTCAGAGATGGATACGGATTCATTCAATGCGTCCTTAACGATAAGCTGGTAAGCATAATAATGCACAACTTTGAACAATACCTTATTTTCAGTGTCAGAGCTACGATGCTGTCACCTTGTCCACTGAAACTTCCATTCAAGTGTACGGAGTTATTAAGGCGGTAAGTTTATTTTTGGTTGTTCTGAAATGCCAATACTTTAACTTCAGCTTCCCGACGGAAAGTCTGCTCCAGATGGTCACGAGCTGACTGTCGACTACTGGGAGGTTATCGGAACGGCTCCTGCCGGAGGAATCGACAACGTTCTCAACGAGTCGGCAGGAGTGGATGTTATGCTCGACAACCGCCATCTGGTTATCCGCGGAGAAAATGCCTCCAGAATTCTGAGAATCCGTGCCGCCGCTACTCGCGCCATGAGAGAGCATTTCTTCGCTGCCGGATATACCGAGGTTGCTCCGCCAACTTTGGTGCAGACTCAAGTTGAAGGAGGATCCACTCTCTTTGGACTCGACTACTACGGAGAACCAGCTTACTTGACGCAATCTTCCCAACTTTATCTGGAAACTTGCAACGCTGCCCTCGGAGATGTCTACTGCATCGCTCAATCCTATAGAGCAGAGAAGTCGAGAACTCGTCGACATCTCTCCGAGTATCAACACGTCGAAGCCGAGTGTGCTTTCATCTCTTTTGAGCAGCTCATGGATCGGATCGAGTCTCACGTCTGCGACACTGTCGATCGACTTCTTGCTGATCCAGTCACCAAGTCGTTGATCGAATTTGTCAACCCTGTAAGTTACACTCCGCTTTATTCCTGATCATCATATTCTTTTCCCAGGAGTATAAGGCGCCAGCTCGTCCATTCAAGAGAATGGCCTACAAGGAGGCCATCGCTTGGCTCCAAGAGCACGACGTCCGCAACGAGAACGGGGACAAGTTCGTTTACGGAGAAGATATTGCGGAGGCTGCCGAAAGAAAGATGACCGACACCATTGGAGTGGTAAGGGTTCTGTGTTCGAGTGTTTCTCTTCAATTTTTCTTTTCAGCCAATCCTTCTGAACCGCTTCCCTGCTGGAATCAAGGCATTCTACATGCCACGATGTGCCGATGACAACGAGCTCACCGAGTCTGTGGATCTTCTGATGCCAGGAGTCGGAGAGATTGTCGGAGGATCAATGCGTATCTGGAAGGAGGATCAGATGCTTGCCGCCTTCGAGAAGGCAGGAATCGATCCGAAGAACTACTTCTGGTACATGGACCAACGGAAGTACGGAAGTGTGCCCCATGGAGGATACGGACTCGGCCTCGAGCGCTTCATCTGCTGGCTCACCAACACCAACCACATCCGTGATGTCTGTTTGTACCCGAGATTCGTCGGCAGATGTGCTCCGTAAATTGACCCGACGAGGCTGTTCTCAACACGCTTCTCCCTTTCGATTGTTTATCCTCTCTCTTGTTCCCTTCCCCCTAAAATTTCTATCGCTTTATTCGTTTTCGGTTCTCTGTTTTCCTGTTATTGGTTGATAATATTATATATCGTTATGCATAAAAATATGGGAAGTGAGCAAGAGCTAAACCTAATATTTTGTCACGTCCGACCATTGACGCAACCTTCTGCTCTAGTCAAATGACGCCCGACGAGTGTGTGTGTGTGTGTGCCGAGTCATACATAAATAACCATGTACGATTCATTTGACACCGCGTCGGGCGCCACCAAGAACGATGAAAATAAAACGAGTTGGAGCCCCTCGGTGCCCCAGTGAACCAGTCGAAACCCCTCGCGCCGACGGCTGTTTGCTCAGCATCGTTGACTCGTCTGAGCACACACCGGGGCGCAGTGTGCTCTTTTGAACCGGGCGACCTGCCACCGGAAGACGCCCCGAATTTCCTTCCCCTTCTGCGCCGAGAGAGCCGCTTTACGACGACGACGCAGCGCCCCTCAGCTGTTTTAGTGGCTCACAGCTCTCGAAGGAACAATTTTCCGTCGTTTTCTCAAATATGTTCTGAGGAAAAAAGGGCAAATGTTCGGTGAAACCTGTGATATTGTTCGAAAAAATGCTTTTTTGCCCGGCGAGAATACGGTTACCTGCACATCAAAATGTTCCATTAGAGCGCATTTGCATACCTATCTGTTGTCCCACAAATTCAATTTTTCCTCAGCGTTCCTCTCGTTTTTCCCTCGTTTCTTCCCGATTTTCACCCACTATATCAGCCTTCTTTCTGATATTTTCTTCGACAAAACGTCTTATCAGTGATGATATCGATGGTCACGTGTGAATATGTTCAGCGAAACATTCGCTACGAGACCGCAGGCATCGATCTCGAAAACAAGATCACATAATACGTATTTTTGATCTTCAGTTCTTCTCTTTCTTCTTCCTTTTCTCTTCCTTTCCCTCCCAGCAAACATTCTCAAAATAACATTCGCGCGCGAAATCCTAATTCAAAAACAGAAAAATCCACGGCGCGAGAATCACTACGCGCGGCCGCCAAATCGTCACTCCCTCTCGCTTCTCTGCGTCTCTCTCGCGAGAGAGTTCGGCCGCGGCCGATTTGCCCGCGAAATTCAAACTGAAACTCTTTTTAATCGCCAATTTTACACAATAATGCTCGAAATAAGACAGAATTGTCGATTTTTTGTGGATATCTTATTCGTAAATTATACTTGGGTGTTTTTTAGTGTAGAAAATGAAAAATTGTCGCTGACAAGTGTTTATTTTCATGAAAATTGAGAAAAATGATCAAAAACAGGGGGAAAGGGGGGAGACAAAGCCAAAAGAGGATGAAAGTTGTTATTAAACAGTTAAAAGACGGAAACGATGTAGTAATAATGATTCTGGACACATGTCTGTGAGAAACGCTGAAAATTAGCACTCCTGGAAGTGTTCGCGACTCCATGCGAAGTGCGTCGACGGAAAGGGTGCTCGGCTCATCGGGGAGAAGGCAGAAGTGCTCGATCTTCTTGATTCTTCCAAAGTCCTTCCCGTCGAAATCCGCAACCAGCTACTCGCGCTTCTTCGAATCTTCGCCTAGTGGTCTCCCGAACGGATTCCGGTCCTGTCGCTTCTGTCTTCACCCGAAGCAGCGGTGACGAGATGGGCGATCTGGACGAAGGGACTGCTTCTCAGATAGCTTCGTGACTGCCTCTTGGTTGAGGAGCTATTCTCGAACTAGTACATCGTTCCAAGGTCATATCGCCGGAGAATGTCCGACTTCTGCTTATCGAGCTCCACCGTTGTCACCAAATCCCCCGCTTCGTCTCGTTCCTTTCCATTCGCCTCCGCTATCATGAAGTTGCGCCTTTAGTTT
>LR572755.1:0-25419 GCA_900536345.3 Caenorhabditis sp. 39 LS-2015 | reverse complement strand
GTCAGGTCGAGAAGTATTAATTGAAAAACAATTGTTAGGATCCAAATAAATGCTTTGTTGAGTCTCATCAATTTCTGAATTTTGGTTTGGGAATTATGCTCAAATATATTTGTTTCCGTAATTAGCGGCCACCCTGTACTTCTTCAAGAAACCCAGCAAGCTGGTGACTACTACAGGATTTAAAAAAAATTCAATTCTGAGTCGAGTTTGCCACGTGGATGATTACGTTCTGGCCTGGAAATTAAAATTGGCGGTGGAGCGCGCTCGCCGAAGAGTGGAGAGTTACCAGAATAATCGATATTAATGATTCTTGAGATTAGCATGATTTTTTGAGATGGAATGGAGATTTTGAACTTGTCAAGAAGGGTTTTGAAGCCAAACGTGTTTAGCGACCACTTCTTGTCCACTCCCAAATCCCAGACGTCCAAATTTTTAAGGAACAACTGAAAAATGGCAAAATGCAAGTGCGCTCCATTGCAATATCTGCCTCAATGAAATAGATGGCAATACGTAGACAACGGAATGTGAAGTATGCAATACCCAATGGCACACTAGGGTTGGTTTCAGAAGAGAAGAGCCTGCAAATATCTACAAGGGATCTTTTTTTCAGTGCATCAGCGAATGAACGACTACCAATGCGACGTGTCCAATTTGCCGCGGCAGTTTCCCGAATATGGATATGTTCCCGCCGCTTGGCAGCAGAAGACACTGATCAAGACGAGATTTTTTCATTTTGTTATTCAGTTTCTATTTTTCTTTGTTATCAAAGTTTTATGAAAACCGTTCAAAAGCGTGACTCTTGTTTCCACGTCTCCATGAAGAATCTTCCATTGGCGCTGTGGCTTTTTTGTGCATCTGGTTCTGGTGCATAAATTTATTGTGAAACAAAGTTTTAAGTTTACTTAAATAGAAGATATTGAATTGCTCTCGAAGATGTTCAAAATGATGCAAGGGAATTTCGGAAAGGTGGATGATCTTGAGTAAAACGTTAGGTGAAAGTTGTTAAAATGATAATAATACATATGAGAGAGTGCACGATGCGTGAGAGTCTTGTGACGGCGTAATCCCAGCTTAGACGGCGGCACCTCCGAGCTGCTCCTGATAGACCTCGATGACGTCATCGTCCTCCATCTCCAACGTTTTTGGGGTGTCATTGTCGTTGATGCGACGGCCGTCCAAGAGGAATCTGAAATTTTCGAAAGTAATTTTGATTTTCTCTTTGAATTTTCTCACCTGAGGCCTTGGACCGCGACTCCAGTTCTGTCGGCGTACGACTTCTTGAGCTTGGTCATTGAAGTTCCGTACTTCACGCGGAAGTGAACTTCGGTGCTGTCCTGTCCGATAACCTTGATCTTGATGTACTCGCCAGCATCTCCTTGAGCGGCAGCGGCGTTGTCAGCCATTTTCTTCGAAAGTTCTGAAAAACAAGAGGATTTTGAGGTGAGCGAGCAAAATGAAATGTACGAAAAGAAAAGGGCAATAGGCAAAAATGAAGCAATAGGGGGCGGGGGATTATCAGAAGTTGCCGTGGAAACGAAGCAAACCCCGTGATTTATCACACGATTCCAACAGCGAACTCCGAAGTAAAGAAGCGAGAGACGGGAGAGAAAGAGTGTGGCCGAATGGACGCTGGGGCTTGGGCTTGACGGACGCAGTGAATGATGCGAAAGAGGAAATGGAAGCGCCGACCGCCTTCGAGGCCCAAGTTCAAGGGTGATGAAAAGAACGAAATTTATCAAGAAACACAATAAAAACTCAGACAGTTAGTTCAATTCAGAGGCAGTACTGCAAACATTGATTGTTATAATAATATTCATTGATTAAACATAATTTAGGCGTTCTTTCTTCGTGTTTGATTCGCTTCTTCAGAAACTCTAATCTTCTTGCTCTAGAATCAAATCCTGAAATAAATTGGGTTCAGCTTGATTTATAAATATGGAAATTTTGAACAATTAAGATATGTTGGTCATTGCCAACATTGTGGTGAAAGTTTGCTCTGGCAGGAAGCAGGACACAGAGCAAATAACAACCTCTATTGGGACTACTTGGATCCTAAATCCGTTTCACTATTTTTTCACTTCTCTTGAACGGTTTCCTTGCGTTTCGGATGCTGCTGGTCAGTGTGAACGATGACGTCATAGTTCTTTTTTACCTAAAATGTATAAACCTCTCATTTGTGTGTGTTACACTTCAAATTGGTAAATATCTGTGTTCTCCATATGTTTTTTCAATTTCTCCGTTTCCATTTCTCGTTTTTAAAACACAAATGGAACTCAAACAAAAAATTAAACACACATTCGTTTACAGTCTTCCGATGGCTTTTTCGGAGATGTTAAACAATGGGGATAGGAGAGAACCACTTTTATGACGAAGAGGGAGGTATTCTGAACCGGTGTGTTGTACAAGAAGTTGTAATTAATCAGACTAGCCGCCGTGAAAACTTGATATTTGATGTATTTATCCTGCGAAAGTGAAAAATAAGGATAAGCAATCACGAAATTGGGGTGACGGAAAATAATAATTTTTAAAAAAGTAAAATAGATCTGGGAGCAGAGAGTAGCTTGGATTGGACAAACAATGACTTAGTCACTACTAAGCATGCGTTGATTCTAGGTAACTTTGATGTCCTGGTTGAACTTGCGCAGAATTACGGCCAGAACGATTCCATTTGAAAGTGTTGATAGTGGAGAGTACTGCTGTGACATTTCTCCGATTGCAGAACAGATAAGTGATTTGTATTGTGAATGGAGTTATAAAGAAATCATAGAAAACGGAAGTGTATAAAATCTGAAGAATGTTGAATCTCACAATCAAAAATCGATTGCACTAACAATGGCAATTTTTTCAAAAGGAGTGTCATCATAATAAGAAATCAAGCAGCTGACTAAAAGTAGCAAAGCGGGCTAAACAATAAAATGGTTGACATGAATATGTATTCAGTTGAGAGAACTCACAATTCTAGTAATAAATAGTAAGATTGCCTGATAGAATATGTATCTTTGAGGCTTGTTTTGCATCGCACTGGCTAAATTGGACAGTTTTCTCACACTCATCATGATGGAAAAGTACAAAATGACACTGATTATCAGTAACACATTGAGGAACGTAATGAGTATCTGGAATAGTGGTAGGAATAGGAATCTCGGTGATATTTGTCAAAAAATTGATAACTGACCCAATGGAAGGTGTAGAAGCCCTCAGTTATGTTGTCTATAAAAGGTAGTTCATCTACAGTTCTTGACAACAATGACAAAAAAAAGATTCCAGCAGTGGCGCAAATACAAATAGCATATAGCCATTTGATAATTTCCTTTATGGATTCCACACTCAGATTCACAAATTTCTCAGTTTCCGGGAAAAAATATAACAGAAATCGTTGCAAAGCCAGAAGGAAGTGCAGGAGGTACTGTACTTGTTGGAAAGCAAGGAATCCAAATATAAATAGTACCATGAACACCCCTATGCACACACAAGTGAGAACGAACCTGACAATGACTTCAATGTATTAGGGGAGACAAGGGAAAAATGATAAAAACTCACAACCAGCCTTGATTTTCGTAAGTGAAGAGAGTATACATTGCATTAAAGACAAAACCTAGAAATATTGCGAATAGAACTGCCTTAACTACATTGAAAAAATGGTCAACGATTGGGAATACAGCTGTCTAAAGATATCAATTGAATTGATAGCTGGTAAAAACATTTCACTTACCGCTTGATCCTTCTTCCGATTTTGATGGAAAACGTAGCGGTAAATGGGGAACATGAGAAACGAAGAAACGGCAGAAAACACAGAAAAAGGAAACAATATCCATTCCGCAAAAAAAACTGCCAACACTGGATAAGATATTGCGTTTAAATGGTATTCTTCTGCTAAAGTTGAATTAAAATACATCTTGGAATAAACGTCACGTTTGGCGGTGGGGAGGAGATAGTTCAAGTGAAATGCAGTGTGCCCTGATACATTTTTCCACCTGTTCTTTTTCTTGGAAACCTTTGGGTCTGCAAATTTAATTTTCCATTTAAATTTGATCCCTTGTTACTATGGTTGCCTCTATGAAACCTTGAGGAGAATAGAAACACACTCCAAGAAACTACATAACACCTGTCATGTAAAAGTCATGAGGGTTTTTGAGAAAAAACGTCAGCATTCAGCTTGCACTTTCAATTCTACCATGAAGCGAGATACAGAAAATACATTAATTTCAAATTTCAAATTTATCTTAAAATACACAGAACAAGTGAAGTTCCTGGGCAATACATACAAATTTAGGTTTTGCTGCGGTCAATGGAATGAGATTTTTGAAAAAAAATGACAATCAGCACAATACACGTCAATGAACTCGAATTGGGAAGCAGTTAAGAATTGTTTTTGGATTTTGGATTTTTTTTAGATAGTTTTCTGAACGTATGTATTACTTGATGCGATACCAAGTGAAAGAGATGGAGTGGTAGATAGAGTAAAGAGCAATGGAAGTGACAATGACAATAGTGGAGACAAGAAGGACCATGAATGTCACATTGAGAGGACCGCACCATCCAGAGAAGTAGAAGTTGACGTTGCTGATCTTGTTGAACGGCTTCATCTTTTCCAAGAATGTCTTCGAAATCTCCCCCTTGTCATTGATCATTTTCGCCGCGAAATCTCGAGTCTCCTTTTTATTGCATGCCTCTGTGGCAATCTTGTTGTTACTGAACTGAATGCTAGTGATGTTCTCGGAGCATTTCATCTGATGAAGGGTGATTCCGGACCTTGGAACATCAAGAGCGTTAGTCAGTTTCTCCAAGAACTTGACAGTTCCCTTCGGAGTTAGCACGAAACCTTTGCAGTTTGGAGTTTTCATTTCCATGAGGAAGTAGTGATTCGGAGATGGCAAAGTGGTAATGTTTCCAATAATGTATTTGAACAGTGGCTTGTCGATTCCCGGTACAGGCACGGTGACTTTAAGAATAACATTTCTCTCGCTCATCAAAACGCCATGCAACTCTCTTTCAAAGATGTGTTTAGTTCCAGGCAATCCAGGAAGAGGATTGGATTCATAGGACTCGTGGTACACCTTCAACTTGCAGATGGTTCCCCTGAAAACCAAAACATTTTTGAAAAAAAAATTGTAATTTAGAGCTTACAAAGTGCAGTTGAACTTTGGCGCCGTCTTGATATACTTCATCGCAATCTTATCCAATTTTTCGCTGACTCTCAGATATCCAGTTTCTTCAGAATTGACCGTAACATTGACAGCAAGTGGTTTTGAGCCAGAGATGACAACAGTAGCATTTGTCGGCTCAGGAATCACAACAGTCGTAGTAGTAGGAACGATAGTTGTTGTGGTAGGGGCAACAGATGTTGTAGTAGTGTTGCTAGACTCAGGTTCAATGTCGATTTCCACACAAATGCGGAATGGAGCAGAAGAAATGGCTCCGATGAGCAGGAAGAAGATGAGGATGATCAGAACCCGCGGGTTCATCACGATTAGCTAGCTGGAAATTGAAATATAAAATCAGCGAAAATCGGAAAAATGACTCATGTTTTCAAAGGTTTTGACAAAGATAATTTCGTAACTTTAGATGATTCATTGCAATCAATACATAACATGACTTCTACACAATTCGGATGATGCAACGCGACGTTTTGCAATTTGGCAATTTTCTTTCAAAATACTTAAATTTTCAAAAATTAATATCAAAATAAAGACTTGCGATACAGCCGTTCCGAAACGTTTTGGACCCTGTAGCAAAGACAAACGATCAATTTGCGCTTTCCGGTCAAGAGAGCATTTTATTGAACGCAATGGAAAACTCAAAATGAGAAAAAAGGAGAGACGCGCGACAAGGCACCGGTCTAAATGATCTTTACACTTTTTGAATGTATCACATGATTCATTGCTTGACTTTGTTTTGATTACGAAACAGTTTTCATTCAGCTGATCTATCAAAACTATGTACATTGTAAGCCATTTACTGGACTCAAGCCAAATTTGGTGCTTGAAAGATGCACAGCGAGTGTTAGATGGCAAAAACCATCAAAGGGCATTTAGAAACTAGGGGAAATAAAAAAATGCTTTAGCTTCTTCTAATTTGAATCAAAAAAGTCATCAGTACATATAAGCAGCAGATCTACTACATAGACAATGCTCTTTTCTCAAACCAAATAGAAATTTGGACTATTTCCACTGAAAAAGCAAAAAAAGAAAGGGAGCGGACGCCAATGAAAAAATGATCAAAATGAGTAATAGCGCCGTTTATATAGGACCGTGGCCGTTTGGCGCAGCGGTCGCGATGCGGTTTTTGAGAAAAAAACGCCTAGAAAGTTAGGGAAAAAAACTGAAATATGAATCACCAACCAGGCTACCACCATGTATCAGAGAGGCGAAGACAAGCAACGATTGAAAATGTTGGATAAGTACTACGGTTGGAATAATCGTAATCCGCTCACTTATGGAAATATTCAACAACGACAGTTCTGAAACTTTTTTGATGTTTGACGGACCGTTTGATAGATATTGATTTTGTGTAGCACATCTATGTGCAAGGATAATATTATAAAAGAAAAAACAGTTAGTTTCACTCGGAACAGTTTATTGGAACTTGGAAAAAACAGATAAAAAAAAGAAACTGGGCATCGAGGAAATGGATAAAGCTCTCTTTTAGATAAGAAAAAAATATAGAGAATTTTTGGATTCTGATAAAATTTGTGAATGTGTTTTGGAAGGTTTGATAACATGAAAAAACAGAAAAAATGAAACAAAAAAAGCCTCGGGCTCATGAACAACTTATTCATGAACTTGCGGGTTGAAATGGAAAATCATTGTGAAATACTCTTTGGCCAAGTCATCGATTCTCTCCGTTCCACCCTCGAGCATTTTGGAAAGAATGAAAGCATCACACTGGAGGATTGGGTTGCTCGCCGCGTTGAGAAGAATCTCCACAAAACGCAGGAACAACGTTCGTCTGTTGTCCGAGATGTCCACCTCTTCGTCGAGATAGTGAGCAAGTCGCTCTCCCCAGAACAACGTGACCAGATCATCTTTCTTCTTTAGAGAGTCGAACTTGGATCGGAGCTTCCAAAAGTCATTGACCATCGATAACTCGAGAGCAGTGAGAAATTGAGAGTCTGAAAGACAACATTCAGTTTAAAAAATAAATTTTGAGAGAGATACGTACTCTTCTTGCGCGTTGAACGGTGATCTTCATGGCGCTTCAGATATCTTCCAAGCGTCTGCTGGAGAGACTCCATTGAAAATTCCGGAAGATTGGCAGGACATCCGTCAGAAAGATCCGGCTCCAATTCAACTGGTGGGTGATGCTTCTCCCAGAGAGCTGCAAGTTGCTTCTCTCGGCGTGTTCGACGAGCGGGGTCCATAATCGAGGTTCCCGGCCGTTGAGAGGATTGTCCCGATACTTCTTTCTCCAAAGACCTAAAAAGGAATAATTGAAATGTTGATTTTACTAAAACCAACTCACGTTTTGCCCTTCTTAGCCGGAGGCTGGGATGATGTCTGTGGGGCGTCAAACGAGCTGTCACTGGGAGGATCCTTTCTCTTGATTGATTCACGTGACGAGTCGGAAGAATCTTCAAGAATCAGATCTATCTTTTCGACCTCGTCGATTTTCTGCTTGAGAACTTGCTTCGTGTGACCCGCACGTTTTTGGAATCTTTGACGAGACGATCCAAACGGTTCTTTACCGGTTGATAAATCCGCAATTGGAATAGAAAAAGACAAAGATCCTTCACCAGTTGGTTCCAGCGTACGTGTCGATTTCACAATTGGACCTTTCTGTTTCGGAAGTTTGATAAACTTTGGCTGCGCCACATTCTGAACAACTGCCGAGTAGGACATTTTGGTTGGAGAACTCTTGCCAGATGATTCACTGGTTTCAGTATCCAACTCCGTATCCTCCCACTGCGGAGGAAGCGGTGAAACGGAGGCCTTAGATGACGAAGCGGCCGTAACTGCCAGAACTTCTCGAGCCATCGGATCAGAAACCGGGGCCTCTTGAGCAGCTGGAGTAATCGGAGCAGTCGGATCGGCCTGATCAATAACCGGATCAGTAACCGTAGCAGCTGTAACCATGGGTTTCGAATCCACCGGAGTCACTGTAGCAACTGGCTCAGTTGAAGCAACCGGTGTTTCGACACGTCCATGGGCGGTTTGAACATCTCGGACACTGCTTGCATCTGTTTGGGTAGAAGTCTCCCGACGCGAAGTATTAGAGCTGAAAATAAATAACTTCATTGACACTAAGAGATGCTTACACATACCGTTTGTTCTCATTTTGATACCTCGCCGCCAGTCGTCCTCGTCCATACCGCTGATATCTTCCATTTGGAGCACGTTGATAAGATGTCGACGGTCCACTTATCGGAACATTCATCAGCTGTGGGATCTTTGCCCTTGGACCACTCAGAACTTCACGCC
The DNA here is from genome assembly GCA_900536345.3 of Caenorhabditis sp. 39 LS-2015. Taxonomy (NCBI): domain Eukaryota; kingdom Metazoa; phylum Nematoda; class Chromadorea; order Rhabditida; family Rhabditidae; genus Caenorhabditis; species Caenorhabditis waitukubuli. The sequence goes on along the minus strand of LR572755.1, from coordinate 17,002 downwards.
AAGTTTTGCCTGGCGCACGTGGATATGGAGGCGCATGGTAAGAGTACTTGTTGTAGTATGCTCTTCTCATGTGGAATGGCTTCTTCCTTGGTCTTTCGACACGCCAAACTAATCCAGTACCGAATTTCTGATTCCTGAAAATTGACCCTTACAAACAGAATATATTCTGAGTGACTTGCCACTTGGCTTTACGACGTCTTTGGTGGTTGCCATTGAACGATGGATAACCCGAATGGCCCTGATGCGAGTTGTCATACCTAAAAAGATACAATTCAAAACTTTTGAAAACTGAAATGAACATACCTTTGGTGAGAATTGTCAACATCGTAATCAGTATCACAGGTATTCGGATCTAGTGGAATCTCCTTATTATCCAACTTCAACAGAAACATTCGGATCTCCGTAATGTTCTCCCATGCAGTTCTGTTCATCGGCTGCAGTTTATCCAGTTTAGCAAGAGTCTTCTCGAAACAATTTTCGTTGTTTCTGAGCATTTCGTTGAGTCGCCCCCGAATACTTCTCTCCGACCATCCGAGCGTATTCAACATCTCACCTCCCACCAAAAACAAGAACGGACTGACTTCCGGAACTCCTCGTCGCCAACCAGTTCCCTGACCTTCTGGATTCGGAGCTGGTTGTGGTGCAGGGCCCATCAGTTGGTCATACGGCAGAGGTTGTTCTTGGTTCCAGTTGAGTTGTTCTTGTTGGGCATTTTGTTGTAGTTGATAATGAGCCGTTGGTGGTGGAACGAACTGTTGTTGTGGTGGTTGAACAGGTTGGTTGTACGGCATGGGGGCTGGTGCAGAGAATAATCCTTGGTATTGCTGCTGCGCCCAGATCCATGTTCCAGACTCGATCACATTTGGATTGTAAATATAGATTACTTGAGGAGCTTCTGTTGGGTGGGAAGATCCGACGGGAGCAACGTTTTCAGAAGGAGCAACATCTACAGTTGGTGCGACGTTTTCAACTTGAGCAACGTTTCCATCCGATAGCTGATTTTGTTTTGCTTGTTCTCCAGTTTTGTTCCCATTTTGTTGATCTTTGCCGTCCGCCATGGTGCGGGAACCTGAAACAATGAAAATCACAAAGGAGAAGGACAGTTAAGTCCCTACGCTAAATTGACCCCTTCCCTGGTCCCAATCTCCTCTGCGTTGCGTGCGCGTCGCGGTCAACCGCCACCTGTCTGCGCAGGGTTATCGACACGAGTGGCCTAGACAGCATCGGAAACCTGGAGACGCAGAGAAAACAGCACGAACCGGACATGACCCATGTGCAGTATTGATCTTGTTGTTGCAGTGTTGCAATGCGCGTTCATTTTTCTTTCAGTTGCTCCGTTGTCAGGTATCGGTTATTCAGAACACATTACAGTACTTTCGTCTACATTGTTCTCGTTCCTTTTTTGATATTATTTCCGCATTTTTCATAAACTTAACAACTTTTAGGGTTTGTGAGCAATGCCGATAGTGCGTCAACACGAAAATCAAGATGTGCTTTGCAATAACACCAAAAAGGAAACAATTGAAAATATATATCGTGGATCCGTGGAAGAGAGATGGATTAATGAGGGAAACTGGTTTGAAAAAGTTCGGGAATTTGTTCTGAACCACTCCTACTCTGAAACAAAAAGTGAGATTTACATGTGTACCATTTACATAACAAAAAATTGTTTAGATAAAAGTATTCCGATTGTACAGAACCGGTATACATCGCTTCTATCTCAACATAACAAATTCATTGTGAAACCAGAAACAATTGCAAGATTTTATCTTCATGAATTTTTCGAAAAAAGCCCAAAGGATCCCACAAACAAGGGTACCTTTGGAACTGTTGCGCTTGATAAAGATGTGAGTTAAACAATTTTTGAGAAATATTTATGTATTTACTGTATCAATTCTTACAGATGACCAAGCTTTTCGAAAGGTTGGAGAGTCTTATAGGCGAAGAAGATAAGATTCTTTTTGGGATGATTTATGTTGCAGAAAGTGGCTTTGACGCAGATTTCAATAAATTTCTCAGTGATAAAGGTGCTTTGCAAGTGGGAACGGAAACGTCAATGTCTGTTTCAACAAGTGCGAACAATTACAAGCGGATATTTAGAAGAAGGGTGTCAGAAGGATCCGCTTTGCTTGTGAAGAACAAGTGCATCCATTTTGCATGTAATAATGCAAAAAAACATGATTTCACTGCACAATGGTTGGCAACGAAAAACAATCTTTTCACTTATTCAGTGTTTACGCCTATAAAAGGTATTTTTATTAAACTTTTGTTCATATTTTTAAGTCAACACTTTCAGAAAACGAATATTCATTCACTTTGACTGCTTTTAGCTTTCCCGATCTAACAACTATCAGCAAATGTTTTCAGAGCAGTGATAATCCAACAATCAAAGAGTTTAAAGTTCTGTTTATTCTCGGAAATGAATCGAAAGAGTAAATTCAAGTTGCTTAATTTAAAACCTTTGTTAATTTTTAGACTAGACAGAAAATTTTGCCATGCGGCTCGGAAACTCAAAAACAATTATGGTTCAACATTTAATGTTCACATAAAAAGTAGTACTATCATTTACGACGATGAACAGATGCATGATTTTGATCGAATTTTGGGGTTGATTGAAAGAAGAAATTACAAGGCAACTACGGATGAAACACTGTATGTTTCATATTGTAATTTAGTAAAAAAATACTGAAGAACTAATTTTAGGCGCTGCAATTTTGAAGAACCTAAATCCACGCAAAAACGAGAACCCCTCAACAAAACGTACCATTTTTATGTTGCACCTTGTGGACATGGTGAGAACTGTAAAAAGGAACTTAAATTAATATACCAATACATTTCAGTAGAAACAGATCAGCAATTTATTGCAACTTCTGTCACATTTCCAACTATATCGATGAAAGACAACGTTGAAGTTTTATCACATGATTGTAGTTACAATCTATTAGATTTTACTGAACAAATTATAAATCTAATTATGGAAGATTTGCAACCCAATGCTAAGCTACCAAAAAAGGTAGATAAATCTGCATATCAAAGGGAAACAAGATCCAAACGTCGCCGGGAAAGCAGCCAGGGATCTTATGATAATCGGAATACTCGGGTAACCTCTTTGTCCAAGAATATTGCATCGCCAAATGACACGCTAGAAGATACAGCGGAAGACGCACAAACTTCAAAGTCAGCGCCAGTTTTTGCACACAGGCAAAATTTAGGACAAAGTACTTTAAAACCGAATTCCCAACAAAATTGGGGAAACTCACCAACAGCGCATTGGTTGGATAAAATAAAGCAAGGCTCGGCTGGAAATGGAACCGAATCTCCTCCTACTTCGTCCAATATCCAAGAAATCATGGATTATGTAAAAACACATCCAATTGGAAAAAAAGACACTTCAACCTCGACGTTTGGTGCAAGCCAATTGCAACAAAGTACAGGACACTTCCTAAGACCAAGAGAAAGGCAACAAACCCTTGAGTCCAACTATTCTTGTCCGCCTATAAATCCCGTGAATGCCGGCGTAACTTCAGGATTCCCGAGACTCTCTATTGGAAACTCGCCCTCTTTATCACGAATCGACAATAGAGAGGCATCGAATGCTGGACAGACACCTCGATATTCTGATCTACAATCTGTTCATCGAGGACGAAGCGCGTCACGATCCAATGCAAACAATGCTCGAAACTCGTCAGAAGTAAAATTGCCTAGAATATGATCTACGACAATGGCATCAAACATTCATTGTAATTTAATTCTAAGCTCTCTCTCATATTTGTATCTTAAATTTAAAAATTACTCGCGTCAATTTCAATTATATTGGTTATTTATTTAAACTTATTATTATTTCTATTATGTATCATTTTATTTGAAGTTCCTGTATTTTCATTTGGGTTGGCAATAAAAACTGACTGTGTAATTTGTTTTGTGTCAAACAAATTTATATCAAAACATCTGGAAATCCATCAAAAAATCTCCTCCTGGTTTTGTAAGTCCCTCATTGAACAAATTCCAACAATCTTTTCCTTGAATGATTGCTCGAATCAAAATGTTTTCCATCATGTTTTCCAAGAATTGCATGCATTTCAGCGAGTGGTTCAAGTTGCATCTGATTCTTTGAATTAAAAATTTTCCTATGTCACAATAAAACTCTTTCTTTCCAAGCCAATGCCGTGTCGCCGCGAAGACGACAAGGGCATAGATTTTCATCAAGATCATGAGAAAAGCAGAGTGGTGCCAAAGTGGTATTAACACTGAGTTCCTACTTTCGTTTCACCTTTCTTTTATACTGTGTACTCAGGAGGGACAATTGTTGACCACACCTTATTACCTTGGTAAATTGAAATTTCGGCTCGTTTCGGCTTCGGCACCTGGGCGCGCTTATATTTTGAAAGCATTCGCTGAATCCACTGAACCCGTTTCGCAACAAACCAGGAAGCTCAAAAATTTTTTTTGTGACGTAGAAGCATCATGCTTATCACATGCCTAAAAAGCCCTCGTGCGTAACTTATATGGCGTGCTAATCTGGACCCGTAATCTGCCCTCAAAGTTATTTTTGTCTAAGCCGCCCTAGACTGCGGTATCTTTTCCCCGCCCCTGACTGAGAACCATATCTTCACTCTCTCCCTGTTTCCCGTCCAACGACTGGTCGTTGGAAAGCTTTTTGGTCATTTTTCCTCATTTTTCTCCGTTTTCTTTTAAATTTTTTTGCTAAAGACAACGAAATCAGTTCAAGTTTATTGTTTTCTTCACAAACTAGATGCAAATTTGCCGAAAAACTGCCCGAAAATAGTGTTTTCGAACATTTTTTTAAAATTTTGTTTAAAAACTCTCAAATTTTTAGAGTTTCACTCGTTTTCCGATTTTTTTTTCATTTTTTTTTCAAAAATTGCCATAAAAAAGAAGAAAAATGAGGAGCAATGAGAAAAATTGAAAAAAAGTATTCGAGAAAATTCGAAGCCGTGGAGGTCATCAGAAAGTGCGCTCCACCGAACTCGATGCTTTCTAGTGACTTTCAGAAGTTTTTTTGAGGATTTCTGGTGTTTCTCGGTGTTTGTTTGTAGGAAAATAAGAAAAAAACATGACAAAATAGATAAATTCATCACCAAAACTGTTTATTTCCCATCATTTCCACTGAAAAATCACATTATTTTCAAGTTTTCTGGTGTTGTTCTCCTTTTTATCCAGCTTTCCTCGTTTTTTTGCTAAAAATTACAAAACCATCGGCTTGGACAGATTACCGTAGTCTAGGACGGCTTAGACAAGAATAACTTTGAGGGCAGATTAAGGGGGCAGATTAGCATGACATTCAATTCACGCACGAGGGCTTCTTAGGAATGTGATGAGCATGATGATGGTTCTTCGTCACAAAAAAAGATTTTTTGAAACTTTTTTTTGATATTCATATTTTTCAGAGCATATTTGTTCGTTTTCTATTTCCAGATAGTCCCGCAACGTCATGTCCAACTCCTCCAACTCTCAAGATCTCGTCATTTTCTCCTCTTTCCCAGGCTACTACCAGCTCGCCATCAGAGGGGAAGAAAACTAAACTTGGGATGGAGCAAAAACTTCAATTAACCAAGGTAATGAGGGGGGGTTCGGCACCTCTCCCGTTTTTTCCATGATCACGATGAAAAACTTAGAGGGGTCTGCAGCCATGAAATATATGTATTTTGCCACTAAAACTCTACTATGCATTAAAATCAAAAACCAAACCACTTCAATTTCAGAAGCTTGCCCTGCCGCCATCCTCCATCAACTCATCAATGGCGACCCGTAACCAATAGATTGGCTTCCAATGTTTCCCTGCGTCGTTAGTATACTCATCTTTCTGCCCCGTATCCTGATAGTCATGTGTGATAATATATAAGCGAACCGAACCGACCTTTTTTTTTCTAAATAAAGTACGCATGTGGACCAGTTCACTAGTCGTTTTCTGTTCAGAAATAGAGGCTTCCGATTGAAAGGAGGATCATCGTGTCATTTACGTTGCTTTTTTTGACAGGACTCTACAGTACCATGTTCCGAAAGAGTTTTTTATAGGTATCAATGGGACATGGCCAGCAATTATCAGAGAGGGGTAGGCGATCATCAACGGCGACCCGTTCAACCAATAGTTTGGATGTCAATGTTTCCCTAAATTGCTAGCATACTCATCTTTTTGTCTCGTGTTTTGAAATTCATGTGTGATAATAATTATGATGACGTTACCGGACCTTCTCGATTGTCGGTCATTGTAGTTAACAAATGGATTTGTTCTGCATCAGACATGGTTCCAATAACAGATCCTTGCAAATCTCATGAACCTGTTTGTAGATTCTAAGAGTTTGAAGAAGTTAAAAGAAGATGAGAATACAGTAATGTGTGCGTTAAGACCAGTCAGTACTGAACCTACCTTTCGAAACACAATATCCCCTTTGCTTCCTACTCCGATCGTAGCTCTATCCTTAACATCTCTTCCGTTCGCCAACGTCTTCTTAAACTTCAAATTGCTTTCCTCTATAAAGCCCTCACTGGTTTTGTGCACTTTCCCAACCTTTCCCTCTTCAGCCGCCCTTCCCGCTCTACTCGCCGTCCTATGCGACTTATTTGTATCTCTTCTTCTCTCACTTGGAACGATCTCGTTCGCAATACTGTTTCCTTCCTACCCGCTTCCCTATTCTACCTGCTTGTTGATGAATATGTCCCCTCCCTTTCTGTACCACGTGTTCTCAAGCTCCTTTTCTCTTTATTTCCACGTGAACTATCTCTTTTCTTCCCTTGTCGAATCAATCCGTACAGAGATTTCAGATCGAAATCAATGTACTACGTAGATGAGAGTCATTGTTTCTTTTTTTTAACGTGACCTTTCCCTGATTCATTGCTGCGTCACTTCCTTCCTGCATTTTTTTTTGATCACCTCGAACCTATTGTATGTATTTTAATAATATTAGAAAGGCCACAATGTTTATCATCAGATGAGGGAAGATCATAGATTGACTTCTTCTTGTTTTCCAGAGAAGCACAATTGACAAGATAGTCATGGGAAGCAATGTCGATTGGCAGAGACGGAATGACGGCTACGAATGCGACAAAAACTTGGAGGCAGCAGAGAATGTGTGCGCTATAGTGGAAGCTCCGGTACGATCTGATGTACATGTGCAACCAGGTGTCCACCATGATTATAGAACAGTTGGGTATCTAGAAGACATAGGGGTTTGGGAGTCAAGACAGTCAACGGGTACTTACAGACGTTGGCAAACGATTGAATGATTCTGAACCAAATGCATGTGTTGGCCGGGACAAGGAGGTCACAATTTTTCAAGAAGAAACGTGAAGTGAAGTGATAGATCTGAAGGGTAAAAGTGAGAAAATGTTCAAAACCCGCAAAACCCACCTCAATGATGATGAAGGAAAAACATTGTGACAACATTGTGGAAACGGAGGAGGATCTGGAAGCAAGCGAGGAATAAACAAGAAACTGGTGCGCAGATGAGACGTTCAAATTCACTAACCTTCAGATTCGCGGCGATTGTATTCTGGATTCTTGTCAGCTGGAAGTTCAGAAGCGTCGTCAGTATTGTGAGGATGGAGAAGATGGTGTCCAATGTTTGAAGTGTCAGGTAGGATGGGGCACTGCCGGCGATCGCAGCAGTCAGCTGCGGTGGGGAGCACCAGGTGTCGTTCATACCAGAACTTTTCGGAAGAAGCTTCGGAATTTGCCAAGATGTGAAGAAGGCGTTCAACTGGAAACTTGGCAAGTCAATTAAAGAATTGACTGGAGTCGACTGAATAATTCACTAAAAAATTGACTGACAGTCGACTTTGTCAAATTGACTTTGATACACTATTTTTAACTACCAATTATCATCCATTTTCAAAAATCCAAACAAAAATCCGAAAGCGGTAAACACGTCTCAAATTTTACATTCTTCAAAAGATCACCACCAAAAAGCAGATTCTTGCTCTATACGGGCAGACTAATTGTCGCTGATAATCGGGTGAGATGACTAATCGCGGCTACATAAAAATAATCAGAGTACATGAGGGGATGGTTGCCGGAGCTTGTGCTTCAGAATCCTTCTAGACATGACAATTATTGTTTGCTGTGACATGCAGCGTCAAAACTATGATGGAGCTTGGGAAATTTGGGCTACTTTGAAAAAATGGGTGAGCGGGACCTTCTGAAAACTGACACTGAACATTGTCAAAGTACCAGAACAATTGAAACTTGCACCTCTACTCCATGGGGACTTTTGGAGGATTCTGAAAGATACTGAGAAAATGAGTCAAAAAGTCAAGACGCAATTAGTATATTATATGATTTTGGTTGTTCAAGGTAAAGCAGATGGTCGCTATATTCTTTTTATCTCTCTACCTCTCAAAAAAATACCCTTGAAACCTTATCAGCTGCCATACCTTCCTGGCACACCCAAACACAGCACCAATTAGTAGTGTTTGAGCTCTTTATGTTAGGTGAACGGGAAATTAGAAAGAAATTATGAGAGAGAGGATAAGATTCAAGATAGAAAATGGGTAAAATTGGTTGCGAAATGTTGATGTTTTTCTAAAAAATTCAAAGTCGATATTCGAAGTTTTATAACATGCTTTCAGGAAACGCTATGAAGAACATCATCAAAAATGTTATACTCGTAAGTTGGCTCAACAATGTAGACAATAGGTCTTCAAAAAGATTAATTTTCAAACTAACTTTTCAAAAACGTGACACCATCCATATGACTTTCTGTCAGTGTAATCAGTAGAAAATTTCGAATCCGCCTGAATTGAATATGCTATGAATACCTGTTCTATTTCATGATTCAAACTCACTTCAAAACCATAGACAGTCATTATACAGTAATCAGAATACAAAAAAACAGAACATCAGAAAAATCGAAAAGCAACCACCGCGTCTGCGAGGCGAAAAAGGGATGAATGACAAGGAAACACCGCTTGCCTTCTTGATGGCCAACGGGCGCAGCTTGCGCTGTTGGCATGGAAACGTGTTGACAATGAGGAGGAATGAGTTTGATTTTGCCAAAATTTAAAAAAAAAAACATGGAATTTGTTATAAATACCTTTTATAAAAACAATGGGAAAATCTCGAAAAAAAAACTCAGAATTTTTTTTTGTTATTTGAGCATTTACTCGACCTATTTTCAAATTCTCATACAATACAATTGTTTGGGAATTTTTGAATTCGTCGTCGTCTGCGCCGACATTTTTTGGAAGGCTGAGTCGGAGAGAAGAAGTTCACATTTTTCAAGAACTAGGAGAGATAAAACCAAATGACTTCTTGAGCATGTGACGGGCGAAAACGTTTTAATCATCCAAGATCATTGACCTCTTTGCGACAAAATGACTGCAAAAAAAAAACAAAATTCAAAAAAATTCGAAGCCGTGGAGGTCATCAGCAAGTGCGTTCTATCGAACTCGATGCTTCTTCGTCGCGAAAAAAGTATTTTTTAGGCTTTCTGGTTATGTTCAGTGTTTTCTTTACGGAAATCGAGGCAATCACATGAAAAACCATTCGAAAGCGGTTTCAGAAGCGGACCGATCCACACATTACCGCCAACATCCGCAAGGAGCAGTCGCCTCGCCATCTTCCGCCAACTCTTCATCATAGAAAAAAAAACAAAGCATATCTTCTCCCAATGTTTATTGAAAATTGATTCAAAGTCCGAAAATTATAGCGAGTCAAGGTGACGTGGAGAAAATTGTTAAATAAAATACAGAAGAATGATGAATTGTGGGGGGAGGCATTATATGTATGTAAGTAAAGAGTATAAAAAGAAAAAGTAATGGAAATGATGTGCATAGTTTTAGTTCGTTTCGGAACCATCACGCCTCGAATTGTTGATGTCAAGTTGACATTGTCAACGCTAAATGATTAGCATAAAGTATTTGGTTCGGAAGTTGTCGAATTTGTTCGGGTAGAGGTGGGCTTGGTTTAGGCACATTGCGTCAATGACCAGAATGTCATTCACTTTTGTCGACAGGAACGTAAGGATTTGACCAAGGAGTCTGGAAGACTCCGTGTCCTTTCCGCGCATATCAGCGGCTCTTTGAAGGAAGAACTCCTTGGCCTTCACAGCTTCCCATTTTAGTGGACTGTTGATGAACAGATGATGTTGTTTAATCAGAGTGAATTGGGCATCGTTCATACTTTCTTGATCTGCAAAAAAATATAGCGTTTAACAAACTAAGATGGCCAAACTAACCAAATGACTCGAGCGGCATCTTTCTCAAGACACTCTGCTCTTCAAGGTACCTGCCTACCATTCTTTCTAGTGCTTGTTCAATGCTTTCCCCCGGCAGTTGATGGAGTCCAAGGCGCTTCGGATGGAGCAGCGTGCCAAAAAAAACATCCAAGAACTCGGCCACTTTAGAATCGGTAGATTTCTCCGGAGAGATGGCGATGTCTGGGTGGAGTTTTCCGGACACGATGCGATAATACATCTTTTCAAATTCAATGAATTCATCTTGAGATGACAAACTCGAACGCTTCTGATGGAGGATGTACATGTCTTGCGCAATGCACGGATGATAGTTCTCTTGGAAGAGGATGTATAAGAACGACATGATGTCATCCTTGGCCTTCCGATGAGTTTCAAGACGATCAGCAAGAAACTTGTCGCAAATTTTCTTGTCGAGAGCTGAAATGTATAATTTAGGGGAATTCTTTAGCTATATTCCGTACCATCATAGACAAGATTCTTCCTTGCCACATCCGAGCGCTTGAAGTAAGCCATCATAGCTTGGTGGATACTTGTTCGGATAGAAGCCAGTTCTTCTTGCTTAGCTTGCTCAGCTTCTTCCTTCTTTTTCTGCGCTTCTATCTTCGACTCCTTGTTAGCTTTCACTTGTTGCTTTGTGAGCCGGGATTTCTTCTCGGCACTCCTGAAATTAAAAATCAACACTTGTTCTGATAGGGTAGACTTACGGCTTCTTGGTGGTGGATGACGATGATGGCCCCTCTTGAAGAGATGGTTCATCTCCATTCAACCCCTCAGCATTTTGCTCTTCAGCAATGTGCTCCTCGGCAACTTGCTCTTCGGCCAACTCCTCCGCGCCAATCTGCTCTTCAACTTCCAATTCTTCAAATACCGACTTCTCGCCCTCGGTTATCTCCTCGTTAGCAGTCGGATCTTCAGAAGTCCCTTCTTCAAAGTCAAGCTCCTCGGAAATCGATTCCATGACAGTCGAACTCTTAGAAGTCGACTTTTCATTGGCTGAAACAGCTGGCTCATCTACGATCGTCTCCTTAACTTGATCAATCGTAGATGCAGCAGCGTCTGAGGTTCTCGCTGGGCAAGGAAGTTTCGAGAGTTCTTTCAATGGAGCCACATTGTCTTGGGACTTTCTCTTGTATCCACCGTGCGGTGGAGTGGACTTGGCACGAGCCAATTTAAAAGTCTTCGTAGCACCAAAAGAATCAGAATAGCGTCCTCCGGTGTTTCTTGTCGAATTCGACGTGGATGGGCCTTCTCCAGAAAGATTCACAGATGGTTGTTGTGGGATGTAGCGTCCAGACGGATCAATACACTGCGAGTACAGCTGTATCGAGCTCCGACGGAACGTTCTCGATTCCGAAACACTCGTATCGACTTTCATTGGGAAAATCGGCGAGTGAGGTCTCGAAGAACGCGGCAGACGCTGCTTGGCTGACTGCACTGGTGGGAACTCCTGGAAGCTCGGTCCTCCAGTCATCAGAGTGTTAGCAACGTTGTCGTCGCTCTCGGTGATCGCAACAGTCGGTTTGTGGATGGTTCCAGACGGCTCGGAAGTTGAGCTTTCCTCTTCCTCGAGCTTTGGCTTCTTACCGAGATACTCGTCTCTGGAAATCGAAGATTACAATAATCGGGAAGTTTCTTTTACTTACTTCAAGGAATCGACGTATTCAACAATTCTCTTGTGCTCCGCCTCCATGACACTTAATTTTCTTTTGAGTGTCAAAACGTCGCCGTTCGCCTCTTCAAAGTTGCGGGACATTCCATGAAGCATTCCGCCGACTTCCGACAACGCATTCAAGAATTTCTTCGAATCACGTTGTTCTTGCTCAGCTGCCGAAGGGATCAGGTCTTCGGCAACATTCGGGTCAGAAGCGGTCGATAATCCCTCAGCCAACGAATTTTCAGTGACACTTGGAGGCGGTTTAGAATCCTTTGAAGACATAATGCTTGGTAACAGGATAGGATGCGAAAAGATTTCTGTGCTATGTATCTGGAAAATAATTATTGACTTGAATAAAGATAACGGGAAGTGAAAAACAAAAAGTAAAGTCAGAATTGCTCATTGCAAAATAGATTTCAAGTGGTAGAAAATTGCAGTTGGCAAGAACGGATGAAGGACAATGCGAGCAAACAGGACCGACAAGAGATTGATCGATGAGAAGGTGTTTTTCTCCGGTGCGTTGCGTGCGCGTAACGTGCGCATAGCGGGTGGTGCTATTGATTTGGGATGAAAAACATGGACCTTGCAGGTTGGAAGGCCCATCTTTCTCTGCGTCTACGCGCTCTCTACATATCGAATCAATACTCCCTTCCGCGATGCGCACGCAACGCATCGGAGAATACGACTCTTCTTGTTGCCCAACCAATCAATCATTCTGGCGCTCTCTTCCAACGCCTTTGGTTCCATTTTGCTTTCATTTTTTTTTGTCAACTCCCAAAAACTAAATTCAAGCAACCAAATATTTTCAATCATTCAAAATTTAGTTCGCAATCAGTATCATTGACTTTATCATCCATACTTTATTGTTTGAAATTTTCACCTCTTCCCCTAAATCTCCTCTCGTTTTCCGTTTACTTCAGTCAAAGCAATTATAGTTTTCCAGGTAATTTGTCTATTTTTTTTTCATCCAAAGACCATGTCGACGAATTGCAATGCGGAAATCGCCAAAGACCTGACCCCTTCGGCACCAGGCAATTCTGGTCGTTTTGTCGAGACTCTCATGGAAGTCGAAGGAATGCTTCAAGGACACACTCGCAATTTTGAAGAAGCGAAAAAACCCGTTTGGACGCTTAAACAAAATCTCGGTAACATGCAAACTGAGCACCGGAAGATTGTTGAACACGTTGACTCATTGAAGTAAGCAAAAAAATCACCGCTTTTCTGTAATTTTTAATTTTCAGACACGAGTTTAATGATAAGGACAAGCTTGCAAAGACTTCTTTAGCTAACACCAAGTCCAAGAACGGTGCCAACAATTTGCCGACTCGCGTACCATACTTGGAAGAGTTCCCACCGGTACAGTCTGCTACGGAGCCTCTTCTTCGTTCGGCAAGATACCAGGAACCGCTTTCTCCATCGAAGGTCGACAACAAGACTTTAGAGTCGAGAGCGTTCCGCCGTAGCCCAATGAAGCTCTATTCGGAAGCTATCAATCCGATCGAACTCTTATTCCCACAGCAATCTAAAGAATCGATTTCCGAGGAGTTGATTGACGAGAATGAAACTTCTGAGAGTCAGACACCGGCTGCCACGGAACCTTCGAAGAAGTTAGAATCTGGAGAGTACAACTGTGACAGACAGATTTTGGAAACTCAGTTTTTCCAAGGATTGGTTTTCGATGAGTCACCACCGCTCCAATTGTCTGGAGATGAGCGATCTCTTCAGGAGGAACCATCGTCATCATCTAACACAAATATGCCGTAAGTTGTACATATTGAAAATTTGATTCAATTCTGCTTTCAGAAATCCCGAAACGCCTACAAAACTCACAAAACAACAAGTTTTGAAGTTTAAAGCTCAAGCGAAAAAGCAAGAAGCTGAAGATGCTAAACAACATGAACTGGCCTCCGTCAAAAAGCATATTCAAAAAGCTTTGAAAGTTTACATAAGACGTTCGGATATTTTGCGAAAGAATCTTGATTTTGAAGGTATTAAACAAACATCTGAAGCATTTTCTCATATTCATTTTATATTTCAGCTCTTGACAAGAAGGTTTTCGACAAGTTTCTCTCTGACCGCTTTGATCATTTCCACAAGGCCGAAGATGAGTTCATGTCGATGTTCTACACAGTTCTCCAAGAAAACTATGCTCCGTGCGTTGCACAAGACATGTTCATCCATCATCAGAGACTTTCCTTCTACCAGTCACATGACATTTTCGTCGACTTCGAGAAGCTGTACTTCCGTTTTGTGACCGGAGTAGTCCATCCAGATACTGTTCGACTCACAGAGAATTTCTCTAAATCTCAACTATCCGAGTTTGGCAAGTGCTTTCTCACTTTGCTCAAACCAAAAGGTTTCTGCCTCCAACAGCTACCCAGAGAGACTTTTGATCAGTCAATGGAAAGGACGCTGAACAAGTACATCGAGAGACAGAGAGTCTTGAGAGAGATGAACATGGAGTCACTTGGTTGGTTTACTCATTTTATACTGTATTAAATATATTTGTTATCTCTTACAGATCCGGCTACCATGGATTCTGCCCAAATTACGCTTGTCAAGCAGCATCAGGTGTTCCATAACAGTCCACTCAAATGGGAGAATGCCAAGGCAAAGGAGTTCTTCATTCAAAAGGCGACCCTCATGCGCACCTCCGCTCCATTCGTCGCCGACATTTTCACGTACCTGTCAACTAAAGTTGATGACGTTCTGGTAATTGATGCAATGTGCCTCAACACCGCCTTCCTCAACCCTTCCAAGCACAACGCATTCCGCAACGAATACGTTATGATTCTCATTCAATCGTGCTGATAGTTATTAAATTAAATACGTCCCGGTTTTGAGACGAACAAAATGAATATCATAATGACGTTTCCCCTCCAAACATATCACCGTTTCCGTGTATATCACTCACCCATCTTCCCGTTACAACCTCTACTTATTGTATAGACTTTAACATTTTCAATAATCTCAAGAGGAAGGAGTTTCGGTATCGTTTTTTTTTCGTCCAGTTTGGGTTTGAATTCAATGTGCAAGATTTCATTGTGTACTACTGCTTTCTAGCATTTTTCCGAAGTACATATTTCAGCTCAATAGATTTGTCTGGAGGTAATATTTATTATCCATTTGATAGGATGTATCCGTTTGGAAGAAAAGTGTCCTCTGTTTGCAACACATTTTTGTCGCATTGTTCGCATCGCACACACGTATCTGGGCGTTTGCACCTTTCCATATGTGAAGATGCGCAAGGGCAACGATTTCCGACACCCAAAACCAGTCATTCAATTCCCTTTACTCAGTCGTTTCTTCCAATTTACTTCATTTACTTCTAAATCATGTTCACGGTTCCGTCCCTGCCAAAATCAAAGAAGACCACTCAAGGGACACAATTGGCTCAACCAATCACTGCTCCTGAAGTCAAACCTCCAGTTAGGATGATGTTTACTAGAGATGAAGTGCGTGATTTTACGGGAAAACAAAGGAACCTGACAAGACTGATGGAAACTCCGGTAAGATAACATTCTTTGTTTTATGTTTGGTTTTTGATCAATACTTCAATAATTGCAGAACGCCCAAAGCCCAGTTTTCACATATCCACTGGCGCATCTTGTATTCTGTCTCGATATGGCTTTGGCTTGGAAAGGAAGTCTTTTCGATGAGGTATAAATTGTTTGCTTTAAAAAAATAGAAAGACAATTGTATTTTCAGGGAGTCAGAGGCACCTTGAACCACTCTTTGAAGTGCATGCAGATCATGGAAAACATATTGATTCGATCAATTGTTCAAGGAGATGACTATTGGAATCTGATCAACGAGGAGATTGCAAAACCAGGAGGAGAGTTTCTTGTGGATTTTCAAATGCACGAAAGCGGAAGAAACTTGTTTGGTTAATGATTGATGTTTAATAAATTATGTGGAGTTTTGATGTATCTATGTGAAAAATCAAAGCACTTTAACCACTTTTTTAACGCACCATTATTGTCCTGCAAACAAAAATAATAAACTTATTATCCTAAATTTTCTTTAGCATGCCTCAAACTTGCTTTGAATATATTTTCAACACTCCATACCACCAACTAATATACGGTACACTTCCAGAGCCAGATGGGGTATTCTAGAACTTCCAGGGGATGCTTCATCATCTATTCAAAAATGCCATGTCCCATCAACACATCATGGAGTTTATTGCCCCATTTCCATCTGAGTCATAGATTTGAATCATCGGCCCGTTTAGCCGGAATCACAAAAATAATGGAAAAAATGATGAGAAAAGAAGAGTATAAAAGAATGGAAATATTCTGTTCCCGGCACGCCAACTGACAACATGGCCCACTACTGGGACATCTTTCTGCTCCTGCTGCTCCCGCTGATCCCGCTGCTCCCGAGAACAATCGCCCTGACACTGCAAAAGGAAGAATTCGTGATTACTGGCTGGATTCAGTGTGACAAAGGAGACTTCAGTTATGAGATCTTCATCTACGAGGATGACTTCTGGTACGGAATCATATCATAGTTTGGATAGCCAATCAATATTTTCAGTAGAGACGACTTGCTGTCGTACACTGAACGGAGATACTGCACACTGCCAAGGACTCAATTCGCTGTTAACGCAATCGATCACGGAGACGACCTTTTCTCGGTGAGCTACTCCTTGTCTTCATGAAACATTAGCTTATTTAGGATACATACGAACTGGTTATGATAATCTATCACAACTGCTACAACAAGAACGTTGGAATCACTGGGGATTGGAGAGACAGAACAGTTCTTGGAGAATTCAAGGCAAACCACTCGTAAGTACTGAAAGATTTTCATTTCGAAATGATCCATTGTTCTTAGGACACACTATATCAATGTTGATATCAACCTTACCGGTCAACATAATCCACACCCCGGTGGATGGTTGTGCAATAACAATGCGGATGACGGCGATGAGGAAACTGTTTGAACAATCATCGTGTTGAATTTGTACTTGAAATAAATTGAATTAGGGCACAAAAACTTGTTATTATTCTCCCAGTATTAGCTTGTTTGCATTGACTGTGCCACTGACTGCAAAACATTAACAACTACTTGGTATATCTGGCAGAAACAGCAATCGCAGTTGTGCAAACTTCTTTCCATCTTCATAATTACT